>CM073467.1:45140000-45307500 GCA_037074535.1 Gleditsia sinensis
CAAAAACCCTAATTTTAACATTCTGTACGGACCCCGAAGCACGGCTGTGTTCCAAGACACGGCCTGGGCGTGCTTCGGGCTGGAAAAAGGGGAAGTCCTGCATCTCTTGCCCAGAACACGGCCTGGCCGTGTTGCAGGCCACCAAGCACGGCCAGGCCGTGCTGCATGCTGTGGTGCTCCTTTCTTCATGATTTTTGACGTGCAGCCTCCTTGCTTCCTCCTCAGCATATCCCAAGTCTTTTAGGCTCTTTCCATGATTGATTTTCCTTGCTTCTTGGCTTCTTTTGCTCTCCTGCAATCACAAAATAAACTAGAGCAGTACCCAGAACAAAGTATAGCCAAAAACATAGAAATATCCACAAGTTATTATGAATTAAGGGACAAAATATGACCAATAAGCACTCAAAATTATCCTTTATCAACTCACCCATGCTTAAACTCATGCTTAAACTTTTGCTTGTCCTCAAGCAAATGACATGCCATATCAAAAGGAAGGGGAAAAAAATGCAATCAAAATCCACAAGATAGAAGAATGCAGTATAGATAACTTTTCACTCAATCAACGTGCACACAATAGATATATGAATAGTCAGTAATCAAATAGTCTCTACTCTTCTAAGATCAAACCAGAAATTCTTCTACTAAAAATCTTTTTCTATTGTGACTAGTGGTTGTATGCATCAGACTGATTTTCAAACACTCAAGTAGGCTACCTCATCCTTTAGATCTCCCTATGTTGCTTTACCCTTATTTCTATTTTTTTTAACCCATTTCTTTTATTTCTCATCTATTTTTTTTTTTATAGAAATATGCTGAGTGCATTTTATGCTCCATCTCACGAGAGTAGAAGCATCTAGGTACTCATACTAAGGCCTTTTTGGTGCCTTGAAGGAGGTACTCAGAGTGAAAACTTTTTGGGTTTCACATACCCTCATTTTTCACCTCTCCCTACCTTCACACTCTCATAGTGTAAAAATTAGCCTAAGCATACAATTTACAGCACAATAGAGAGATATTTTTCAAAAAAAAAAATTAGAGGTTTAATGCTAGAAGAGAGAGACTAAAATAATAGCTACCTAGTTTATATCCTATTGTGCATCACATGTTCATGAGATAAAATCAACTTATAATACACCAGTCTATCTTGGAAATAGTAAGTGTGTGATAATGCAGCAAGACAAAAGGAATGCAATATGTACAATATACATGCAAAGAAAAGCTAAATCAGCAAATAAACATGACCAGTGCAGATCATAAACTCAGGCAAAGTCCAATACGAAAGTACACTCCCCCATGTTTAAATCAGACAATGTCCTCAGTGTTAGAAGAAGCTAGCAAAGGGGAGAAAGAACTTACGTATTCACTGGTCGTCTGGTGGTGGTAGAGGTGGTTGTTGGCCTAGGTTCCAGGTATACCATGCCTGCATCATGCCCTGCATGCTTTGAATGGACTCGTGCATGGCATGCAGGGTGGCTTGCTGGGAAAGTTGCTCAACCTCAATGCAACTGAACCTGGAGGAGATGGAGTTCAGATCCTCCGAGGGGGCTGATGATGGACCTGTAGTGTTAGTAAAATGGGAACGAGGTGGGGGTGGAAGAGCCATCAGTGGCTCCATGGGAAACTCTTCCTCCTCTGGAGGAATCTCAACACCCTCTCTATCATCCTCAATGGAATAGGTCCAATTCTCTTGGTTGGTCACTGCGGTTCTTGTAGGATTAGGGAGGCAGAAGAGTGTGTGACCTCGGAGATACAACCAGTATTCGACGTCTTTCTTAACAAGTTTTATATTCAAACAGGATTCCAAATCAATCCTGTTACTTCCAAGTACTGGTTGCATACCCTGTAAATGAGCCTCAAACCCTAATCCTCTAGCAATAGCAGTGACCAAACCTCCCATGACAACTTTTCCATTCATGGCCCCACCTACCCTAGACATCTGATAAACCATGAAGGCTCCAGTATCCACCTTTGTACCATTAATCATAGAATGTAGAAAATAAAGCTCTCTCTAATTAGCAACCCCATCACTCTCAGCCCTACCAAAAATAGTATGGGCCATAAGTCTCTGTAAATATCTGAATGTGGGGTTGCAAATAAAAGAGGCTTTTAAACTTGATGCACTGTATTGCCCCTCGATGGCAATTAAGTTCCAAAATATGTTAGAAAGAAAACTGGATGGTACCGTTCGTGTACCTCCTGGAGGTAGGCTAAATAGTGCATTAAATTTAGCCAATGTAAGATTGAAGGTACGGTTAAATAGTTTGAAGTTTACTTGACCCTGACTGATGTTGGGGCCTCGAAACAAGACTATGTTAATGGAGCTGAAAAACTCCAAGGTGGGTCTAGGATAGGCTGGGTACCGTAGTGATATGAAGGTGTTCCACCCAATCTTGTCAATCAAGTATTGGACGTCATTTAAAAGCCCAAGCCTCTCCAAACAAGCCTCATCCTTGTACTGGGTACTCAACATTCCCTGTCTAACAAGAGTATTGTATCGTGTTCGTTGATTGTCGTCAACGAACATAATACCATACTCATTAATCTGATGAGGAAGTTGGGGTGGTGGTTGGTTATGTCCTCTACGTGTTTGATAGGACTGGGAGGATGATGGCCCTGTTCGGGCTCTTTTGGGACCCATTGATATAAAAATTGAAATGTAAAACAGAGGGTACCAAAGTAGCAGAATCAGAAAACCCAACTAAATAAACAGATAAGTAAATCAGCAAGCAAGTCTAATGTGCTCAAAACAATGAAGGCTAACAGTTCAGTGCAAAATAGAGCATAATGTGGCACAAAAGAGGTATATAGCCGAACAGAACAATGTAGCCAATATTCAATAAGGTTCAGAGTGCAGCAGAGTAGCATTAAACCAAGGAGTCTAGGCCAGCCAAAGTATAAGGTTCAATTATCAGCCAAATTCAGAGCATGAACATATTCAGAGCATTAACCAATAATTTGAAACTAGAACTAGAAGGGAATAATCAATGGAAGCAAAACCAAAAATCTTGAACCATTGTAATCAGGAAACTAAAGCATGTGTCAAGGATTCTAAAATTGCTGATTAACTTAATAAAAAAAAATGCAATTCAGTTCAATGTAGAGTGAAAAACCAGTCCAAAATACAATCAATAACTCAAGGCATTCTTAACCAGTGTCACAAATTAGGGCTAACAGCAATCAAATAAATCAAATGGAATCCCAATCACAGCCAGAAATAAGAGCTAATCAGCAAGTATTAGTCTACTTATGCAGAAAATTAAAATAGAGGAAGAGATAGAGAGAAAGATACCTGAAACCAATGCACCAACAGGGAGAGTTAAACGCAGCAATGGGAAGGGATCCTGGGCAGCAACTCCAGGTGATTAGAAGGGAAAAAACAAAGGAGGAAAGTGGATGGGTAGTGGGTGTTGATGGAATGGGAGAAGGAAAACTCAAAACGGCCGGGGGGGGGGGGGGAGGTGGCGCGATAAGAGAAGAATGGGGGAAGAAAGGGGTTTAGGGCATGGATAGGGAGGTAAGAGGGGAGAAGAAGGTGGAATAGGGGGAAGGAAGGCGTGGGTGAGGGAGATTTAGCCTGGGTTTGGCCGAAGAAGATGAATGGAGAAAGAGAAGAGAAGCACGGCTAGGTTAGGGGGGTAACACGACCAAAAGAGGGGGACGATTTGGGGTTTAAAAGGCTGGCCATGCCCGAAGCACGGCCTGCCCGTGCTTCAGGCTAGCTTGCTGCAACCTTTTTTTTTAGGGTGCCACGGGCACGCCTGTGCTCCTTGCGGGTATGATGCACCAAATTTTTTTTTTACCTGAGACACGACCTGCCTGTGTTCCCAGTGGTTTTGCCACAATTTTCACATTCTGGCTCGTGCTTGCAGCATGGCCGTGTTAGGGAACACGGGTAGCCCGTGTTACTGGCTGGAATCCCTCAATTCTTCAAATTTAACTTCTTCTTTTGACTCTCCTCAAGCACCTTTGCTTCTAACCCTTTTAGACCGCCTTGGAAACATAGTAATGGACTTGGAAATCAAAGGAAAATGTTCAATAAACTTCAACCTAAGAAATTAACTAAATTAAAAATGGAACCAAAACCTAAATCAAGAATTCAAACAAAAGGGAACTTTAAAAATCAAAATGTGGGTTGCCTCCCACAAAGCGCTTGTTTAAAGTCATTAGCTCGACTCCTTTGCTTCTTAATGGATTGAGGGAGGCTTTAAGAGAGTTTGGGTGGCTCTCTTTTCAACTGGTTGTCCTGTCACAAAATGCTTGAGGCGTTGCCCGTTGACCTTGAAGGATTCGGTGGATTCACTCCACACCTCCACTGCTCCATAAGAAAAGACTTGAGTCACTTGGAATGGACCAGACCATCAAGAACGAAGCTTCTCGGGAAAGAGTCTCAGCCTTGAATTGAATAGCAAGACCTAATCTCCTACTTGAAATTGGCGCCTAAGGATGTGTTTATCATGCCATCTCTTTGTTCTTTCTTTATATAACTTGGCATTGTCATAAGTATCAAGTTTTAGCTCATCTAACTCATTCAATTGTAGGCATCTCCTCTTTCCAGCAGCTGACAAGTCAAAATTGATTGTTTTGACTGCCCAATACACCTTATGCTCAAGCTTTACCGGCAAATGACAGGATTTCCCATATATTAACCAAAAAGGTGTGGTCCCTATCGGTGTTTTATAGGCAGTCCTGTAGGCCCATAATGCATCATCAAGTTTGAGAGACCAATCTTTTCTGGCCTTCGAGACGGTCTTCTCCAATATTGCCTTGATCTCCCTATTTGATATCTCCACTTGTCCACTAGTCTGAGGATGGTAGGCTAGAGCTATTTTATGGGTGACTCCATATTTCTTCAAAAGATTTTGGAATTGTTGCTCAGTGAAGTGAGAACCTCCATCATTTATCAGGGCTCGGGGCACTCCAAATCTTGAGAAAATTACCCTCTTGAAGAGCTTGGCTACCACTCTAGCATCACTTAGAAACATAGTCTACAGCCACTAGAATGTACTTGTTCCCGCATGAAGAAGGAAATGGACCCATAAAGTCAATGCCCCAAACGTCAAATATCTCAACTTCTAAAATGCTGTTCAGGGGCATCTCGTTCCTTCTGGATATGTTGCCAACTCTTTGGCACCGGTCACATGCTTTTACAAAAGTGTGTACATCTTTGAAAAGCGTGGGCCAATAGAAACCAGTTTGAAGAATTTTAGCTGTAGTCTTAGAAATGCTGGTATGGCCTCCACAAGGTGAACTATGGCAGTGGTATATAACACTATAAACTTCTTCCTCCGGGATACACCTTCGGAAGATGCCATTTGCACACCACTTGTATAAGCATGGATCATCCCAATAGTAAGACTTAATATCAGAGAAGAATTTCTTTCTCTGATGGTAGCTCAACCCCTTAGGTAGTATTCTGCATGCAAGAAAATTCACGAAGTCTGCATACCAAGGAGCATCAACATAAGTGACCATTAGGAGTTGGTCATCGGGAAATGAATCGTCTATAGGCAAGTCATCTTTGTCATCTCTCATCAGATCTTGCCTAAGTCTTGAAAGGTGGTCTGCAACCACATTCTCTGTTCCTTTCTTATCTCTGATTACAAGGTCAAACTCCTTAGTAAGAGGATCCATCTAATCAGTCTTGGTTTGGCATCCTTCTTACTTAATAGGTACCTGATGGCAGCATGATCTGTGAACACTATGACTTCGGATCCCAGCATATATTGTCGAAATTTATCAATTAAACACTACTGCCAAGAGCTCCTTTTCAGTGGTGGAATAGTTAACTTGAGCTTCATCTAGTGTCTTACTAGCATAGTAGATGACATAAGGCTTTTTGTCCCTCTTTTGCCCAAGTACAGCTCCCACGGCATAGTCACTTGCATTGCACATGATTTCGAAAGGAAGGCTCCAATCAGAAGGTTGGATGATAGGTACAGATATAAGTGCTTCCTTCAACCTACAAAAAGAATGCAAGCAGTCATTATCAAATATAAATGGGACATCTTTAACAAGAAAATTGGTTAAGGGTTTAGAGATTTTTGAGAAGTCTTGGATGAATCTTCTATTGAAGCCCGCATGCCCAAGAAAACTCCTCACTTCCTTAACGTTCGATGGTGGTGGCATAGTCTGAATTGCTTCTATCTTTGCCTTATCCACCTCTATTCCACTTTTGGACACCAAGTGTCCTAGAACTATTCCCTCTCTTACCATAAAATGACATTTCTCCCAATTCAGTACCAGATTGACTTCCTCACATCTCTTAAGTACCTGTGTAACAATCATCAAATGAGGTACCATATACAGAAAGGTCATCCATAAATACTTCCATTATTTCCTTAATAAAATCAGAGAAAATAGCCATCATACATCTCTAGAAAGTGGCTAGTGCGTTACACAATCCGAATGGCATCCTTCTATATACAAAGGTGCCATAGGGACATGTGAACGTGGTCTTTTCTTGGTCGTTTGGATGGATAGGGATCTAAAAGAATCTTGAGTATCCATCCAGATAACAGAAGTGTGAATGTTTAGCCAATCTTTCCAATAACTGATGAATAAAAGGCAAAGAGAAGTGATCCTTACGGGTGGCCTTATTCAATTTTCTATAGTCAATACACATGCGCCAACCCGTAACAGCTCTAGTAGGGATCAATTCATCATTATCATTTCTAACAATAGTCATACCTCCCTTTTTAGGAACCACATGGACAGGACTTACCCATTCACTATCCGAGATAGGATAGATTATACCTGCATCAAGCAATTTAAGTACTTCCTTCTTGACTACCTCTTTCATGTTGGGGTTGAGTCTCCTCTGGTGTTCCCTAGAAGGTTTATGATCATTGTCAACTATTATACGATGCATACAAACAGATGGACTAATCCCTTTTATATCATCTATATTATACCCAATCACCTTCTTAAATTTTCTAAGTATATCCAACAACTTATCAATTTCTTCAGCATTCAGATCAACATTTACTATGACTGGATATGAAGAGTTAGAGTCCAGAAATTCATACATGAGGTTAGAAGGAAGAGGTTTTAGTTCTACCTTAGGTGCTTTGCTTTCCTCAATATCAGCTGATTTTTGATTGCGGTCCTACTCCAACTTTTCAGATTTTACTTCTAAGGCGAGCTTAGGACACTTATCAAGCAATCTAGTATATGCATCAGCTTCTACCTGTTCAGCACAAGAAACAGAACTATCCAAAAGGCAAAGTTCAAGTGGATCAGTAGGGCACAAACTCATTGCATTATCTATAATATTTTGTTCAATTACATCAACCATGCAACAAGTATCACCTAAGGATGGACATTTCATAGCATCATTAAGATTAAACTCAATCTTTTCATCCCTTACATTCAAGGAAAGCTTTCCATCTTTAACATTAATAATAGCACCTGTAGTAGCTAGGAAAGGCCTTCCCAGAATGATGGGGATTTGGCTATCTTCCTCCATCTCTAATACAACAAAGTCAACGGGTATGAAAAACTTACCTACCTTTAGAGGCACATCCTCTAATATACCTACCGGGTGAGTGACGGATCGGTCCGCTAACTGGAGAGAAATAGTGGTAGGCTTTAGATCTCCCATCTGGAGCTTCTTGCAAATGGACAGTGGCATAAGACTTACACTCGCTCCGAGATCACATAAGGCTTTAGTGATCTGCACATCTCCAATAGAACATGGTATAGAGAAGCTTCCAGGGTCCTTGAGTTTGGGAGGCAGTTTGTTCTGAATCAAGGCACTGCATTCTTCAGTCAATGCCACAATGGCATATTCCTCAATCTTCCTCTTATTTGAGAGGATTTCCTTCAGAAATTTGGCATATGAAGGCATTTGGGAGACAGCTTCCAAGAATGGAATATTGATGTGCAACTTTTTCAGCACATCTAGAAACTTTCCATACTGTTTCTCTAACTTAGCCTTAGCTAGTCTCTGAGGGAAGGGAACTGGTGGCTTATATGGTTCTGGAGCCACATAATTAGGCTCATTTATTTCTTTCCTTCCACTAACTGGCTCTTCTTCTTTATTTACTGGCTCAGGCTCATCCCTTTTCTCATCTTCTTTATCATCCTCCTTCTCCACTGGTTCACCCAATTGTTTACCACTTCTCAAAGTGATAGCTTTACAGTGTTCTCTAGGGTTCTCAGGTTGACCAGAGAACTTACCAAAATTTCTAGTTGAAGAGCTCGCTTGCTGTGCTATTTGAGTCTCCAGTATCTTATTATGCGTAGCAAGTGAATCCACTTTAGAAGCCAAGTCTTTAATTGCTTCATTCATACTGTGATTCTGAGCTCTAAACACCTTATTCTGCTTGCTCTGTGTGGAGATGAAATTCTCCATTAGAGCCTCCAGATTTGATTTTGGTTGAGGAGGATTGAATGGCCTTGGATTCTGAAAGCCTGGAGGTTGTCTGAAATTATTCTGGGGCTGTTGACCAACATTCGGCTTATATGAAAGGTTAGGGTGATTTCTCCAGCCAGGATTGTAAGTATTGCTGTATGGGTTATTCCTTTGATTGTTCACAAAATTAACCTGCTCACAATCCTGAACTGTAGAACTTCTAAGCTGACACTCGTTGGCTGCATGCCCTACACCTTCACAAATCTCACAAGATGCAGAAGAAGAAGGTGATCCAGCAGCATTGATGCTCAGTTTATCCAATTTCTAAAATAAAGCATTAACTTTAGAAGTTAGATGATTGAAAGCATCTACTTCATACATACCTGTCGGTTTTTTGGTTTGCCTCTCACTAGACCAGGAGTAGTGGTTCTGAGCTATGTCTTCAATCAATTCATAGGCTTAATCAACCGTCTTGTTCATCAGTGCTCCTCCAGCTGCAGCATCCACAGACATCCGGGTGCTGTAAATTAGTCCATTGTAGAATGTATGGACTATTAACCATTTTTCCAGCCCATGATGTGGGCATACCCTGAGGAGCTCCTTGAATCTCTCCCAAGCCTCATACAAATATTCCTCATCCTTTTGCGCAAATGTAGTAATCTGGTTCTTCAGATGGACCGTCTTGCTCGGAGGGAAACACTTGGCCAGGAAAGCTTGAGAAAGCTGTTGCCAAGTGGTAATGGACCCCGATGGAAGAGATTGCAACCATGCACGGGCCTTGTCCCTCAGTGAGAAAGGGAATAATCTCAACCTAATAGCATCAGAGGAAACCCTATTCAACTTAAGGGTGTCACAGTACTCCAAAAATATAGAGAGATGGAGGTTAGGGTCTTCTGTAGGCGACCCTCCAAACTGGTTCTGTTGAACCATTTGCAAGAGAGATGGCTTTAGCTCGAAGTTATTAGCTTCTACCACTGGCCTGACTATGCTGGGGTTCAGGCTATGAGTGTCCGGGGCAGTAAAGTCCTTCAATGACCGGTTATCTCTTTACCCCATAGTAGCTGTAGAATTTTCTTGCTGCTGTCTTCTTCTTATCCTCCGCAAGGTGCGCTCAATCTCTGGGTCAAATTCAGCAATGAATTTGTGGCCTCTTCGCATAAAAGAGAAACACACCTAAGAAGGAAGAAAAAGGAACAAAAATCAGCAAAAGAAAATTATGCAGAAAAATAGAAAAGAAATGATTTAGTCTAGCTTTTCCGTAAAATATCTAATATTGGCTTTGTTCCCCGGCAATGGCGCCAAAAACTTATTCGTGTGTGTTTTACCAAATACCGCAAGTGCATGGCGTAGCTGTAGCTAGTTTGGCAAGTACGGGTCTTGTCCCACTATACAATATCTCTATGTTTTTCAAATAAAGATACAAAGTCCGTTCCTCTGCCAGTGGATCAGTAAACAATTAGGCTATTTATTCTCTGTGTGAGCTCACCTTATATTGAGGGTTAATAGATTTTGGCTTATACTATATTTTGTACTCTAAATTATGCTCTAAATGCCACAGGTAGGATCCTTGATTCCGTTGTAGTATTGACTTGTATATAGATTTGTATATTTAATGGTATTTGAGAAACCTATATGCATATGCTTTCATTTACATTGAAATTTACATATGGTATAATGCTATGGTTTATGTTGGGATTATGATTAGTTGCAACATTGTGTTATTCACGTTCCCTCAAATGGGGGTGTGACATTTCTTTTCCTATCTTTGATAAAGGATAACTGTTCGTGTGTGTTTTACCAAATACCGTAAGTGCACGGCGTAGCTGTAGTTAGTCCGGCAAGTACGGGTCATGTCCCACAGAGAACAATGCCAATGACCAGAATTTCACAAAAAGTGCTATCTAAATCGATATAATTCGATGGAAAAATATCGCAGTTAAATAAGTGAAATCAACCAATTAAGCTAAGCCTAGGGTTAGGGTTCACCACACTTGTGATACTCAACAACTGATATTTATCTCTAATTGCAATTGTCTAGATCATTGGGGATGGTTTAGCCTAAATTAATTAGCAATCTCTTTCAAACATTACCAATCGTACCTAGGTTAATAAAATTACCCACTTTCGTGGTTCTTAACTTAACCTAGGTCCATTAAGCTTCATGCCAACCATAGAATGCAACTAATCGGTTTTCTCATTCCCATTAATTGATTCAATCCTATAGTATCTTAAACTACTTTCGTGATTAAGATATCCCTAATTAACTATTGGGCTCTAGTTTTAATCTTCACCTTTCAGTTCATCGATTAAATACTTAAGACGTGATAGACTGGTGATCAGGCATTCTATCAACTCATTCATGCATACAATAGTCAATCCTAATCAATCTAAAACTAATTACAATTAGGGTTCCATAATTCAGGTCATAATCAAAGTATCATTGTATCACAATTGGGTTTACCGAAACCCTAGATTGAATTTACTCACACATTATCAAAACAAGAATCAAAATCATATTCATTGAGTAATTCATAATAGTTCAGTACAATTGAGAGTGAATAAGCAGAAGTAGAAGAAGAAAACTGAAGATAGAAAGATATAACCTGATGTGCAGATGAATTCAGATAAATTACAATCTTCAAAGTAGTAAAATCTACTCTAGAACATCAAATTCCTCAAAGAACTATGTAAAAACCTAATCGAAATATGTTTCCTAAGCCTAGAAAGTGTTTCTCCAGTGTTCTCTACGGTCCTCCTACTCTCAGCCGCGCATCCCTAATCCTCTCCCTCCTTCTGGCGGCCAAAAACCCTAATTTTAACGTTCTGTACGGACCCCGAAGCACGGCCGTGTTCCAAGACGCGGCCTGGGCGTGCTTCGGGCTGGAAAAAGGGGAAGTCCTGCATCTCTTGCCCAGAACACGGCCTGGCCGTGTTGCAGGCCACCAAGCACGGCCAGGCTGTGCTGCATGCTGTGTTGCTCCTTTCTTCATGATTTTTGACGTGCAGCCTCCTTGCTTCCTCCTCAGCATATCCCAAGTCTTTTAAGCTCTTTCCATGATTTATTTTTCTTACTTCTTGACTTCTTTTGCTCTCCTGCAATCATAAAATAAACCAGAGCAGTACCCAGAACAAAGTATAGCCAAAAGCATAGAAATATCTACAAATTACTATGAATTAGGGGACAAAATATGACCAATAAGCACTCAAAATTCCCCTTTATCAATAATTATAATATAATTAAAGTAATAAAATGTTTTGCACAATTTTATTAGGTTAACCATTCTAGTAAGGGGTGTTGTGAGGTGCTTAACACCTTCTTTATGCATAGTAGACTCTTAAACTCTTTTGGAACATTTTTTAAAGGTTTTTACAAAATTTTTCATTTCAAAGTAAATTTTGGTGGCGATGCCATTGAAAAAGGTTTTTAAAATTTATTTTCTTTTCAAATCTACCATGTGCGTCACATTTGGGATGGGTGTGATAGTTTGGCAACTCCCCTAGGGATGGTTCGAGAGTTAAGCCCATTTTAAGATGATTATGCAAAATAATATGGCATTCATTATATTTTAAATACTCTTTTTGTATTGTTTGACTTACATGTTTAGGTTAGATAATATGTTTATATTGTTTTATTTTTTGTTAATTCACATGCTTAGGAATTATTTTGTTTGATTGGATATATAACATACCTAAGTAGATAACATGTGGACTCAAACCTTAGGATAGAAAACTTATATCTATGTTACTTGTTTTCTTCCTTTTTATTTGCCTAATAGATGAGGGTTAGGTAATTCAGAGGAAATAGTTATGTTTACTCTCTTGACACATTATATTTTTATATTATATGCCTTACACACATGATGGGTCCTATACCTGGGTCTGAGAGCACCCTAGGTTAGTAGAAGTTGTTTAATGGTTTTCCTATGTAGCCTTGAGCCTTTGGAGGTTACTTTGAATATTTCACTTAGGTTGTTACCTATTCTTATAATTGGTCTGTTTGGGAGTTCATATCCTCATAAGATAAGGCTTGTAGGGTAAAGTCTTCACCCTCAGGACAATATAGTGTCCTTTTATCCTTTAGGATGATAAACCTACCCTGAAACCATGTGCACTAATAAAGTATACCTTAGTAACCATCCAAATCGCTAAGACCGAGCTTCATTAGGTTATTCATCCCAACTTAGGGTTTACCCAGTATATAGGACAAACGAAAGTATATTTCTTTCTCTCTTTTTTGCATGTCATGACTTTATAGCCATACCTTAGGGGAAGAGTAAGCCATGATTGCTCTATGTTGGAGTAGCTAGTAAGTGTCATTACACAAAGGACACTTGATAACTACAATGAAGGTACATGCATTAAAGACTTAAACCTTGTTTAAGGGTCACCGACCCCAAATGACCATGAAGTTTCATACTATATCATCTCATATATGTCATGCTAGGCAAAAAGTCCCAAAAAAGAGATATCTTTAAAGACATACATATTTATTGAGGTATCCATAAGCTAGTGATCTAGTAGTAATTCATCTTGGCAATAGTTAAAGTGATATTTTACCCTAGATTTTCAAAATTTGATTGTGTGGAGATTTGAATCTCTTGTAGGTCGATAATTGGCTCTTTTTCTCCCTATGGAACAATAATCTCCTAGAGGAGAAAGGAGATTTGGTTTTCACCTTTATGCCAAAATCAACATTACCCAAATAGTTTATTAGTCAGGGGATAAAATAAAATAGGCACTATTTTGTCCAAGCCAACATTAATTAGTATATTATTAGACTAAAAACATACTTTGACATTCAACAAATGGCAAACAATTGCTCAATTTTTTGTCCTTAACTGGGTAGGGATTTTAAATATCTCCCAGGTTAATTGTCGTTTCTTTTTGTTCTTATGAAGCGATAAGCACTTGGAGGATAAGAAATTTTTTTAACCCACAAGTCAATGTTGACTTAGTCTAATAATGCAATTTTTGAAATAAAAAAATGCACCTTGAAGAAATAATAGGCACCTTTGCAAAAATAAATTTGGTTAGGTAAAGGTTTAAAATATCTCCCAAGGAAATGACTAATTCCCTTTGTCTCTACAAAGCTATAAGCAATTAGAAGAATAAGGAATATTTCTTCATAAAAATCACCTAACATTATACCAACTACAAAGGATTTTTCGAGCATTCGCTAAATCTATCTCCTTTCCTTTAAATTACAAGGGATCAAGTGACTATTTGGTAAATCAAAGGGTTGGCATAAAGGTTGTTAGGAGATAAGACTAGGTGTTAATGTATTAAGCTATACTAATGTAATATGTAGTCTGATTAAGTATTATGTGCTGCTAATAGTTAGTAGTTAGTTCTGTAATGTTAGTTAGTAACTATAATAATTGAATGCTCTTCTATACAAAAGTAGTTGTTGTAATGATCATATTAACTATTGGATACAAAATTCATTTCTTCATATCTTCTCTCTTCATTTCCTGGTTTGGATTTAGCAAGTCTTGGTAGTGGTGTATGGTCATTATCTATAAAAGTTCATTGAAGATCTTGATGAAGTTCCACCTCAATTCCGAACTCAAGAAGATGTTGATAATGATAGAATAAATTCTAAATTTTTGATTGGAGAAAATAAAATAAATTGCTAATGACTTGCCTGTTTTTCTTAATGATTGAACCCATCTTGACTCAAATGGTGGGGTGTGTGAGTTCTTATTAGATTTGGTCCAAATTGGCCATTTTCTTTTCTTTAAGAAATTGTGCCTAAGTAACCCAATTGAGGTTGCAATTGAGAATTCTCAAGAAAGGTAATTTGTTGATGAGTGAATATATGCTAAAGATAAAAAAGATTTTTGACTCCTTTGCCATAGTAAGAGAACTAGTAAGAGAAAATGAGAAAATGTGTGTTTACTTTGGTAACAACCTCATCTCTTGGTCATATAAAAAGCAACAAATTGTTACTAGATCCTCCACAAAACTAGAATATAAAAGGCTTGCTACCTTGGTTGTAGAATTGACATGGCGAGACCCTACTTCATTGAATTGAAAAAACATCTTAAGAAGCCTCCTTTAGTGTTTTATGATAACTTTAGTACTGTTATACTCTTAGCCAATCCAATCTTTTACTTAAGAAAGGTAATTTGTTGATGAGTGAATATATGCTAAAGAAAAAAAATATTTTTGACTCCTTTGCCATAGTAAGAGAACCAGTAAGAGAAAATGAGAAAATGTGTGTTTACTTTGGTAACAACCTCATCTCTTGGTCATATAAAAAGTAATTTTTTTTTACTAGATCTTCTACAAAACTAGAATATAAAAGGCTTGCTACCTTGGTTATAGAATTGACATGGTGAGATATCACTTTATTGAGTTGAAAACACATCTTAAGAAGCCTCCTTTAGTGTTTTATGATAACTTTAGTACTGTTATTGTAATAACCGTAAAATTTAACGAAAATTGCAATTAAAGAATAAAAGAGAGAATTTTGAAAATAGAGATAAGAACCGTAGAAAATATGTATATTTATTACATGGATTAAATAATTATACTGACCTCTAATGAATTTTTATGATATTTTTAGAAATATCCTTTCTTTTAATATGAATAAAGATATTTATTTTGAAATTTGTTTTATAACGATTTTCATCAAGAAAAATTATAACTTAAGAGTTTAATCAAATGTTTATGAGAATGTAAATTTTTAGAAATTTTTGAGATATTTTTGGATGAAAAACGGAATTTATATGAATTTATATAAAAGAAAATTCTATTATTAATTATTAAATAATAATATTATTAAAAAAAACATGACAATAAAATGGAAATACGGGGGAAGGAAGACAACGGTTGTAATTTTGAAGAGAAATCGAGAATTTCAAATAGTGAGTGAATAGTAACATACAACTTTATCTCTCGATCTGGAGTGCCTATTGGCTTCCGATATCAAAACTGAAGGTGTTACTGGATTCAGGACGAAGAATACTTCAGTTTTGACTGATCAGTTTTTTCAAATCCACCGTTGAATCGCCGTAGATTTGAAGTAGAAAATTTCAGAAAAAGGTAAATTCTAAAACACTTACTTAGAGACCTCAAATTAGAAATTTGACACCGTAGATGGATTCAGAAGTTAGATAAACATTATGATATGTATTTTTTTTGGTCATTTGGTACCTTTTTATGTGGCAGTGAATAATGATTTTCGGCGTGAATAATGGCGGTGAATAGTAATTTCTGGCGAGTGAATAGTGACCAAGCTCCCCTGAGTCATTTTTTTAAGTTTTTGGACTCTCCGGACACGTTTTTGAGATCTAATTGGTCAAATCCAGCTTGGAAAAGTGCATTTTAGGGCTGTCCAATTAGGAGTCTTACCTTGTGAGTAGATAATTCTTTCTATGACTTGCCCCATGCTCTTCTTAAACTATAAATGTATTATTGTTTTTGTTTATAAATTATTTATACTATTATATGTTTATGAAATGTGTTAAAATATCTGTTATACTTACAAACTGGCACATAGTTCAAGAAGAGTATGGTTTTAGAAATAGATTTTGGAACTCATTGAATATGTGATTCTAAATGTATTTATCATTATTTGATAAAGTGAATATTATGTGTACGATGCATTGATTTGTAAAGCTATATACTTGTGAAAATGATGCATGTCATATTATAAATGAGATTGAATGGCAAGCGTAAAGCTCATGGCGAGTTGCTTGATAAATATGACAAGCGTAAAGCTCATGGCGAGTTGCTTGATATTTTACATGTATATATATGTATTGATGAATATCGGCTGGTTGTATGGCTTGTGACGGTATCGAATAGGGGCCGCCCTATTAGCCTGAGTGAGCCGGGGGAGGGCCGCTCCAACCGGGTGACAGTGGTAATGTGAAGAGGTAGGAGGGTGATGTACTCACATTCCTTGATCACTTATTATGACTAGGGTCGATGTCACTATGCGTATAGCAAATGAATTATATTTTCATTGCATTGACCAGATCGCCGAGTGAGACAGGTCATTTTCAGATCAAATTGCATTGACCAGATCGCCGAGTGAGGTAGGTCATTTTCAATTTGCATTGGCTAGATCGCCGAGTGAGGCAGGTCATTTTCAAATCAAATTGCATTGACCAGATTGCCGAGTGAGGTAGGTCATTTTCAAAAGTGATGATTTTATCTCCAAATCTTAATATTTTACTATAGTTTATACAGATGAGCATAACAACATTTGTTTAATGGTCATACCATGGTGCATATGGTTTTGGATATCTGAATATCCTTTGATTTAAGAATATTTGAAATACGGGTCTCATATGAATGTACTTCTGAACTGTATTTTTTATGTGACACATTTTAAAATATAAGTACATCCATATGCTGACCTAAGAGGTCATAGGAGGAATTATTTGCTCACTGAGTTGTCAAACTCACTATCCGATATTTTCACATTTTTCAGATAAGAATATCAGAGTCTGATTCGTCAGATATGTGATATATTCTCTGGGTGAGTCTACGTTGCTTCCAAGACTCACGGTCTTTGAATTATACTGTGTTTGTATTCTAGAGTGCTCTAAACGCTACAGACAGGATCCCTATTTCTATTGTACTTTGATGTTTATAGCTTGGTCTGTATATTGTGTATACATGAGAGATTATATATGTATATGTTCCCATGATAAATAATTGAATTATGTATCTTTATGGGAAATATCTGGTTACGGAAATAATTGTAAAAAAAAAATGTTTATTTTATGTAGCGTAAATTGGGGGCGTTACAAGTTGGTATAAAAGCATGAAGTTTCCCTGTGGTCATCAGAGCAAAGGATTCTTTAGTAGGACCTTTAGTATCGATATGAGCCGGACATATTTATACTTCAGGTACTGCTGAGGGATTCTATAGGGTTTCAAATTCCTTTCTATTCCAAGTTGCTAAAGTTTATAGTATAAGATAGATTGTGACATTTTAAGAAGTTTCTATGGATCAATTATAGCTTGAAAGTGAAAGAGATATGCGTCTTAAAGAATTGATACAAATACCAAATATGGTGGTTTCTGAATGTGACATCCGATGTACCTAGTTGTCTAGATATGGTAGACTGTGATGTGATATTGAGAATGGATTAGTTGGAATTATGTCATCTCATTATGAAATGTCACTATAAAGTGATTAAATTCAATATTCTTATGAAATTTTCTTTCTTGATACAAGGAGATCGTAGTGAGATACTCAGTAATCTAATATCTGCTTTAACATCCCATAAGTGATTATAAAAAGGTGTCAAGAATATTTGACAATGATGAGAGTTGTTGATATAAACTATATCAGTGTAAATCAAGTTCTAGTGGTTGGAGAATTTTCTGATATAATTTCTGAGAAATTGCTAAGATTACCCCAAAACAATAAATAAAATTTGATATTGATTTATTTCCTGAAACCTAACCAGTGTCTATATTTCCATATAGAATGGCACCCACTGAACTTAAAGAACTGAAAAAGGAATAGTTAGAAGACATGTTAGACAAGGAATTTAAAAGCCATAATACTTTTACTTGGAGTGTTCTAGTTTTATTTGTGAAAAAGAATGATGGATCACTATGACTATGCATAGATTATAAGCAAGTGAATAAAGTGATAATGTGGAATAAATACTCATTACCTCGTATAGATGAACCTTTGTTCCACAGCATGATCAAGAAAAGACAACAGACCGTCAAAGAAGTGGTTAACATTTATCAAACCTATCGGTTTGTGATGCATATCCAGTTGTGCCCAAGAAACTATTTGAAAAATCTTTTCTAAAGTACCAAAACCACCTAGTAAGGCAATGAAAGCATCAGCATTGCTCATCATTCTAACCATGCATTCATGCATGGAAGCTACCTTAAACTCTTCCCTAATTGTCTTTCCTACGATGTTAGATGCAGCTAGAGCTGTAGGAATAATACTTAGAACTTGGCATCCTCCTACATGGGCAGCTGTGGATACACACCCCATTAATCCACGGTTACCACCACCATAAACTAAATGAATTTTTCTCCTGGCCAGTATCATACCCAGGTTTTGTGCAGCTTTCACATACTCTCCATCTTTTCTAGGACTGGAACCACAAAAGACACAAATATTTCGGAATTGACGAAATGCAGTTCCCTCCATAGCTGTACACACCTTAACTTAGACTATGAAAGTAAAGAAATTAACGTGTGCATTTATAGAACACAGAGAATGGCATACTTATGATAGCTATGTGAATAGTCCGGGAATAATTAGAACAATATGTGAGTGATTGGTGGATATTAGTTAAATTGAAGGTAAAATTTTCAAAAATGACGGCAAGCATGTATATGTACAGTAGTTGTGATAGTCGCTCATATTAGGCATATCAAGAGAATAAGGTTAAGATATCACCAGAAATTTGTTTTTTCCTTGTTTGTCCTTGATGAAGTATTGATGTCTTGATTCTTGTAGGGAAGTTGTAGGAGATAGGCGTCATTGTAAAAAAAAAAGTGAAGATGCAAACCAGATAATTATTGAAGAGGGACAATTAAATGATTTTTCTTGTTTTCCCAATGTTCTTGCCAGTCGATTATCGGTATTATTAAGTCGACTAGCTATGTTGAGAAATTTTAATTTAGACTAGTTATTTTACAGTTAATTGATTACATCTATTTTGAAGCAATCAACTGCATCCTACCAGTTAACTACATATTCTTTGATTTTTACATGCTTTTATAAGCTCAGATTTAAAGTAGATTTTGGCACATATATTCAAACCTTGCGGCCACTGATTTTTGCTGAAATAGTAGCTAGATTTTGTTTACAGATTTTCAAGAATTACGGCCACCAATTTTAATTTTTTTTCAATGCTTCGTCCAAATTTCTAACTTCCTATTTTGGCACCATGCTCTATTATGAATTCCACATTTTCTGCTACATTGTCCTACATTAATGTTTGGCATTAAATGTAAAGTTCTTTTCCCTCATTACAAGAAAAGTTAATTTATTTTCTCTGCAACTCAGTTATTTTGTGTCCAAGTGGTTAGTAGATTAACGTAATAGAAATTTTGAAAGGAATAGATGGATGATGATCTAATAGTGCTTTGACGAATGTAATCAAGGGAATTAACGCTGTTGAAGATTTGAGAAGTACAGTATGGGACGTAGGATTTAAGTTAATCTTGAAATTTTTAATTTGGAAACATGGAGAATATTTTCGGAATCATCTCTGAGAATAATGTAAGTGATTAAGATATTTATGTTAAGGATTTATACCATGCTAAATTGAGTTTAATATTTAGAATGTAAATTATGTTGAGATGAGAAATTCACGTATGGATAATTGTTGAGAAAGGAGATTTCAGAAGAAGCCATAGATTGTGAATATGGATAACCCGAGGTAATAAGGATATACTGAGATATAAAAAAAAATTGTACTAGTATAATGGTAAAAAGAAGATACAAGTGAAATTTTTCATTGGTGGGTATGTTAGCAAGTACGAATTGGATATATTATTGTGGTGAAAGTTGGGAGAAATTAATTGTCCTTAGTTGAATTTACTCATATCAGTAATTATCATGCCAATATACAATGACACCATTTGAAGTTTTACATGAACATCATAGGTTTCTTAATATGTGAAAGAATTGAGAAAAGTTAAACTTTAGAAATCTAATTTGGAATAACATGCAATAGATAGAATATGACTTACCAAAATTGATGATGCTAACTTGAAGAGTATGTTTCAAGCATATGTTTTTTAGATTGGTAGGATATTTCTTAGCAGAATATGTCTATAATGAAATGATATTAGACGATTTAAACCTTATGCAAGAGGTGTTACAAATATTCTGTTAAATGACTCAGTGGAGTTAGATTTATTATAAGATGTCATTGATAAAGTGAAATTGATTAGAAAAAGAATACTGAAAATTCAATACCGGTCAAAAGTTTATAAGGACCATGAATGTTGAGCACTAAAAACTATTAGTTGGTGACCGTATATTCTTGAAGGATTCACCAATGAAAGAGGTAATGAGATTTGAAAAAAAAGGGAAGTTACTCCCTCGGTATATAGAATTATTTGAAATTTTTAATAGGATCGGTTCAGTGGTTTATCGTTTGGTTTTACTACTTGCATTAGGTAATGTTCATCCAGTTTTTCATGTGTCTATGCTACGAAAATATTTACCAGATCCAACACATATTATACAATGTCCACTGATTCAGTTACAAGAAGATTTAACCTATGAGGAACAACCAGTAGCAATAGTGGACAGACAAATAAAGAAGTTTCGGTCAAAAGAAATACCTATAGTGAAGGTGATATGGAAAAATCACTTTTATGAGGAAGTTACTTGGAAAAGAGAGGAGGATATACGCGCCAGATATCCGCATTTGTTTGAAAATAGAGATAAGAATCGTAAAAAATATGTATATTTATTACATGGATTAAAGAATTACAAAAGAAATATGAGAATTTACGTTTTGGCGTGTAATTTTATATTTTTTTTAAATGATAGTATTTTGCTATAAGAAAATTTAAAAATGATTATGTTTTGCTATTAAAAGAAGTATTGTGTTGCTTAAATAATTATACCGGCCTCTAATGAATTTTTATGATATTTTTAGAAATATCGTTTCTTTTAATATGAATAAAGATATTTATTTTGAAATTTGTTTTATAACGATTTTCATCAAGAAAAATTATGATTTAAGAGTTTAACTAGAGGTTTATGAGAATGTAAATTTTTAAAACTTTTTGGGATATTTTTGGATGAAAAACGGAATTTATATGAATTTATATAAAAGAAAATTCTATTATTAACTATTAAATAATAATATTATTAAAAAAACCATGACAATAAAATGGAGATACGGGGGAAGGAAGACAACGGCTGCAATTTCGAAGAGAAATCGAGAATTTCAAATAGTGAGTGAATAGTAACATACAACTTTATCTCTCGATCTGGAGTGCCTATTGGCTTCCGATATCAAAACTGAAGGTGTTACTGGATTTAAGACGAAAAATACTTTAGTTTTGACCGATCAATTTTTCAAATCCACCATTGAATCGCCGTAGATCTGAAGTAGAAAATATCAGAAAAAGGTAAATTCTAAAACTCTTACTTAGAGACCACAAATTAGAAATCTGACACCGTAGATGGATTCAGAAGTTAGATAAACATTAGGATATGTATTTCTTTCGGTCATTTGGTAACTTTTTATGTGGCGGAGAATAGTATTTTCCGGTGGTGAATAGTGACCAAGCTCCTCGGAGTCATTTTTTAAGTCTTTGGACATTCTGGACACGTTTTTGAGGTCTAATTGGTCAAATTCAGCTTGGAAAAGTACAACGTAAGGCTGTCCAATCAGGAGCCTTACCCTGTGAGTAGATAATTTTTTCTATGACTTGCCCCATGCTCTTCTTAAACTATAAATGTATTATTGTTTCTGTGTATAAATTATTTATACTATTATAAGTTTTTGAAATGTGTTAAAATATCTGTTATACTTACGAACTTGCACATAGTTCAAGAAGAGTTTGGTTTTAGAAATAGATTTTGGTACTCATTGAATATGTGGTTCTAAATGTATTTATCATTATTTGATAAAGTGAATATTATGTGCACGATGCATTGATTTGTAAAGCTATATACTTGTGAAAATGATGCATGCCATATTATAAATTAGATTGAATGGCAAGCGTAAAGCTCATGGCGAGTTGCTTGATATTTTACATGTATATATATGTATTGATGAATATCGGCTGGTTGTATGGCTTGTGATGGTACCGAATAGGGGACGCCCTATTAGCCTGAGTGAGCTGGGGGAGGGCCGCTCTAACCGGGTGACAGTAGTAATGTGAGGAGGTAGGAGGGTGATGTACTCACATTCCCTGATCACTTATTGTGACTAGGGTCGAGGTCACTATGCGTATAGCAAATGAATTATATTTTCATTGCATTGACCAGATCGCCGAGTGAGGCAGGTCATTTTCAAATTGCATTGGCCAGATCGCCGAGTGAGGCAGATCATTTTCAAAAGTGATGATTTTATCTCCAAATCTTAATATTTTACTATAGTTTATACTGTTGAACATAACAATATTTGTTTTATGATCATACCATGGTGCATATGGTTTTGGATATCTGAATATCCTTTGATTTAAGAATATTTGAAATATAGGTCCCATATGAATGTACTTCTGAATTGTATTTTCTATGTGACACATTTTAAAATATAAGTACATCCATATGCTGACCTAAAAGGTCATAGGAGGAATTATTTGCTCACTGAGTTGTCAAACTCACTACACGATATTTCCACATTTTTCAGATAAGAATATCAAAGTCTGATTCGGCAGATAGGTGATATATTCTCTGGGCAAGTCTACGTTGCTTCTAAGACTCACGGTCTTTGAATTATACTGTGTTTGTATTCTAGAGTGCTCTGAACGCTACAGGCAGGATCCCCGTTTCTGTTGTACTTTGATGTTTATAGACTTGGTCTGTATATTGTGTATACATGAGAGATCATATATCTATATGTTCCCATGATAAAGAATTGAATTATGTATCTTTATGAGAAATATCTGATTGCAAAAATAATTGTAAAAAAAATGTTTATTTTACGTAACGTAAATTGTGGGCGTTACAGTTATTCTCTCAGCCAATCCAATCTTTTAATCAAGGACAAAGAACATAGAATTAAACATTTTCTTTGTAAGAGAAAGTGATCAGAAAAGAGGTAGAAATTAGTCACATTCTATGTGATGCATAGCCAACTAACATTCTCACTAAGGCTCTCCCAGTTTCAAAGTTTGAATCATTTAGATCCAAACTCATAGTAGCATCCTCTGCTTCTTTGAGTTTTTGGGGGAATGTTAGAAGATAAGACTAGGTGTTAATGTTTTAAGCTATGCTTATGTAATATGTAGTATGATTTAGTATTGTATGCTGCTAGTAGTTAACATTTAGTGCTTTAATGTTAAGAATAACCATCAAATATATAATTCATTCCTTTAATCTCTTTACTCTTCTTTTCCGTTTTTTCTTTTCTCATTTCAATTCTACTTGCTATATAAAACTAACAAAGGTATTATGGAATATGTTGAAAAATCCAACCACAAAAGTTAGAACGTTATAACCTTGATTATGACTATGAAGAAGATCAAGTTAAAAATAGAAGTTAAGTTAGTAGAAAGCCTTATACAATTGAGTCAACATGTAAAAGGTAGTATTCAAAGTAATTTCTAGATGAAATATGGAAACATTTTGGATATGCTCCATGTATTAGTGCTAGGTGATGCTTTTACTACATTGAATATGACGCTAAACATATGGGGACTTTGCAGTTTCTCATGGGTTGTCTATCAATTCTATCTCTCCTTGTGGACCAATAAGATCCCAAAGGAAGGTGGAAGTGTACTGGCTGGGGTTGCTTAGAAAAATTGAGCATTAAGAAGTTAAATTAGAGAAGTGACACCATGCATGTAGGGACCTTAGAGTCATTCGTTAATTGGCTATCACCTTCTATCTCCCTTTGTATTAAAAAGGTTTTAAAGGAGGTTAGTGTGCTAAATGCTGCTAAAGTCTTTTATGCCAATCCATCTTGCCTAACAACTGAATCACCCTAAATTGAAATAAGAGAAAACTTATCATATGTTTTTAATAACACAGGGGAAACTTCATTGTTTATATATCTAAAGACTTATCCTTCTAACAAAGTCTTTACTACTCACTCATGAAGTAAAGTGCTCATAATGAAATCATATAATTCATAAATTGGTCCGAACGCTGAAGATGAGGAAGTTGAGTTAAGGAGAAAAGTGGAAAGTATGGAATCTCAAATAAGTGATATCAAGAGAATATTAGCTAAGCCTTTGAAAGTTGCCTCAAAAGCAACTTCAGGAAGTGATGGCTTACCAATTGTGAATGTAGTTGTTACAAGGCAAGTACCCCAAGTATCGAATACTACTATACTAGTGATAGTTATGGACTTGGAAATCATTAAATTTGAACGAGTTGTGCCTAATGGTATAAGTCCTAGTCCCTAAAGACTTTGATGTCCCAAAATCCATAAAATACAATGGGAATACTAATCCAATATTTCATCTCAAGACTTATTGCACTAAGATGGTGGTATGATAAAGAAACAAAAGGTTTTTTATTAACTTTTTTCATGAAAGTCTAGTTGATTCAACACTAGAATGGTACATGCGATTATATCACTCTAAGATTCAAATGTGCAAGGACTTGACTAATGCATTTATACGGAAATACATGTTTAATTTAGACATTGCTCCTACTAGGGATAGGTTAAAAAGCATGAAGAAAAAGGAGGATTAATCCTTTGAAGAATACACATAAAAGAAGGAGAATAATGGCTATGGAAGTTCAACCACTAACAACTAAATTGGAAGTTTTCTCATACTTCATTCGTTATTTACCTGACCCATACTACAGAGTCATGTTGAGAACTCACATGGTAGAATTTGCAAATTTATATGAAGTTAAGGAAGGAATAGGTCTAAACATTAAAGAAGGTAAGCTAATAGGAACGGGTAAAAAGGATCTCTTAGATGAAAATGAAAACAAAGTGAATTATATTGAAAATTACCCATATCCCCTGAATGGATCTAAGCATACCTTAACTAATCCACAGTCTGCATTACCGTAAATCAAATCAAGAACTTCTACATCTCAATGGTTTTAAATTAGCCACATCAAGAGAACCACTTGAAAAATGGTACTCTTACTGAGGACATAATAGATAGGTTCTTCCAATAATGAATAACATAGATTTGTTCAATTTATTTTGCCATACCAATTAGAATGCCTCTGGTTGAGCCTTTCCAACCACTATACCTAAAATGGTATAATCCAAATGAGAATTGTAAATTTCATTCTAGGGCAATTGGACATTCAATAGAGAATTGCAATGACATTGCAAACAAGGTACAAAAAGGGATAAAAAAGAGGAAGATTGTAATACTGGGTATCAAGTCTAAGAAGGATTTTTTTAAACAATTGCACTTTTTCAAGTTTTTTGTTTATTTTGCGCTTGTTTTACCAATAATTATTTTTTCATTGGATTTTATTTACCTTAGTCAATGCAATGATCTTATTCTCATATTCAATTTACTTCTTCATAAAGCTAGAATAATTTTCTGCAAAATATTTCCCCAAAGCTTTCATTGATTAACAAATTAGGTATTCTTTGTGAAAATCTTAAATTAATGTGAATAAAGGTTAAATTGAGAACAATGAGAATATAAGTCCTCACCTTTTCATAGGAAAGAAAAAAATGTCTCATAACCAGGCTATGTCAAAGAGACGAGGCATTCTTTGTCCTCCTAAACAAAAAGGAGTTTATCTCTAGTTGTTAATGACAAATCTTTTAAAAGCAAGGAATACTTCAAAATTAAAATTCTTATTTTAACCTAATGATGATATTTAGACCTTCCAACCATTCCTTTAAATCATAATTTCAACTTGTTCAAAACATGTTACAAACCGAGATATATCCTCACTTGATGGGTGAATAATTGTGGTACGTGCTGTTGCAAGCACACAAAAATAATAAATATCTTACCTTGCAAATTGATGTAGAAATGGAAGTAAAGGTGGATTCAACAAAGAATGGTAGATGATATTTATGCTTATGCAAATAAAATGTGGGATTTAATTGAAAGTAAAATTAAAGGAAATAAAGTAAATAAAATTACAATAAAAAGATCTAAGTAAAGATAAAAGACATCAGTCTAGGTCAACATCCATTATCAGGAAGTTATTATTGATAATTAATATAGCATTCAATTCATGATTCAAATGTTTACTATAGGAATTAAATCCAATAATTCCTTAATTTTAGTTAATTTTTGACATACAATCCAATTAACTCTAAATACCAACAACATTATCCACGCATCTAAGATTTAGCCCAATAAATGCAATAAGAACCAGAAAAATCAGTAATACTAAATAACACAAGCACACGTAGTTGCATTCAACTTAATTAATTATTCTCCTTAGGTTTAACAATCATTGGCATATAAAATTACTAAGCCTAGTTGCCTCTTAAGTTATAGGAACCAAACGATTACGTATTTGGTATTTAACTTAGCTTTAGGTTGATTCAGTTAATTAACTAGGAGTCCTCTTACCAATCGAAAGAAACAATCATAAAAATAGGAGAAGAAGAACAATTACTACATAAACTATAAATTGATTAATCAAACATGAATTCACATCTCACAATGAATAAATCTTGAGGGTTTCATTATTCCTAATCTGATTAAATCAAATCAGTCATGTAAGGCCATAAAAAATAAACTAAAGAAGAATAGAGAATAAAATTAGATGATGAGAAATGCCTTTGATACCTCTTTGGTCGTCTATTTATAACTGAGGTAGACTGTTAGACTTTTAGGTTTAGTTTTACCTAATTTTGACCTATAAAACTTAGAGTCAAACTCAAACTCTTAGTTTATGAAATATTTGTTTTTCTAAGAAATCGTCATAGTGCCAAGTGGTGGATATTTTGCAGAATTTGCCAAAATTTGAAACACCAAAGTTGTAGTTCTTTCTCTTAACTTTCCACAACTTCTTAAATAACCTCACTTGGAGCTTAGATGAGAGAGTTATGCTAGATTAGTGAAGCAAGGTCCAGGTTGTCTTGAATTTTTGTATTTTTCTTGAGTTTCTTCTCTTTTTCTCATCTTTTCCACTTTCTCAATTTGTACAAGACAAAACATAAAATTAAACTAATTCTTAACATATTTCACTTGAAAACTAACAAAAAACAAGATAAAAGATACTTAATTTGTGAACAATTATTCACTTATCACATAGGTATAAGATTACATTTAGAAAATAAGTAAAGAGGAACTATTAAAGGGTCCATAGAGGCATAATCATTTTTAGACTTATATTCTATCATTTCAAAGTCATTTACCAAGGACGTAGTAGAAACTATTGAAGTCCTCATTGAGACTTAGATTGCTTGAGGGGAAAATTAGGGCAAATTTCCTAAGAAAAATGATTTTTCAAATCAATGAAAATATAAAAATCCAAAATAGGGGAAAAAAATTCTTAACTTAGTCAACATCTCTGAATACTATCAAGTTGACACTTTTCAAAGAGAATACCTCTAGTATAAAAGTAAGGCAAACTTTTAATATTCCACATTTTCTCTCAAAGTTCATTCAACTTTAGGGAATCTGTGCCCCATGTCTTAAGGACAAGTCTAAATGTTCTACATTTTGTTAAAGTCTATTCAAATTTGGGAAAATTCATGCCTTAATCTAAAATTAAGGCAATTCTTGAACTATGAGCATCTTTCAATTGAAATGCTAACTCATTTGTTGAAGTTCCTTCAATCTTGGGAAATTCATCTTGTGACACATAATTTGTATTGACTTTGTTAAAGAAAGTAGAAATACTATTGCTAATTGGCATTACAAGCATTAACAATGGAAACATTTTCATAAAATTTCAAAAAATCTTAATCAAGTCAAAATGGAATGACTTTGATACCTTGAACCATAGTTTAAGCAACCTTTTAAAGTCATTAGAATAATTACGACATTGAGGAAGAGCTTTAAATAATAAAGGCTAGGTAAGTAAATGCTAAAGCTATGATAAACCATACACAGAGACTCAAGGTAATGTTTGGTAAAGTGAGTTTTCATGAATATAGCAATGTGGTCTCCTAAGCCTCAATAAATTTTATCTTTCTCTAATAACTCATCTACAGTTGTTATCAAAGTTTTGCCTTGTCCAGGAACTAAATTCTTATCTCATCTAAGCATCAAAGTCCTATTTGAACACTTAAGGTCCTGTATCAATAATCAAGCACCTAAAGTCTTGCCTCATCTAGGCATCCAATGCCCTATCTTATCTAGGTGTTAAGGTCTTGATCAAGCGCTTAAGGTCATGTTTCATTGATCAAGAACTTAAGGTCCTGTTTCACTAATCAAGAACTTAAGGTCTTATCTTGTTTAGGCATCTAAAGCCTTACTTTACATAGTCACCTAAAGCCCTATTAGACATTCAAAGGTTTGTCTCACACAGGCATCCAAGGTCTTGTCTTGCAAAATGGTGCGTATTGTCGTAGGTACACTAAATATAATACCTTACCTCTCAAACTAACCAGTAGTCATGGGAGTAAGGGTCGATCCCACAGAGATTAGTATTACCTTTTGTGATTCTAATAAGGGGGTTTAATTAATGAAAGTAAAACAAAAAAATCAAAGAGAATGATTGTAATTAAAAGAGAGTGATTAATAATAAACACGTTGGTTTCAGTTGCTATCCACCATCAAGGAATCACATTGATAATTGATAACATAATCAATCTTAAATTGAATATCTATTATTGGGATTCTATTCCTGTTCCTCCTTAACCTGTTCCTCCTTAAGTTTAGTAATTGATGACAATCGTCTCAATTAACCCTAATTAACAAGCAATCCTTTAGCATATCGATAAAGCATAACTTATTAACCGCATAAAGAATTAGAGAAACTGATATAGCTAAAACAATATAGACACATCGGTTATATTTAATTTAGTCAATTATTCACCATATGTTTAATGATTTCTAATCCAAAATCCTTAAACATATTTGTCTCATGAATCACAATAATGAAAACTTTGTTCAAAACATAATTCAGCAATAGATTAAGACAAATAATATACTAGTAAACTTCCTAGCAATTATATGAATAATCATTGAAAAGAGAAGAGTAGATGAATAATCAATACTCAATTAAGATTGAATTAATAAAATTAAATCTAAATCTCACAATGCATGAAGATTCCTTAAGGTTTCAATATTCCTCCACTAACAAAAAGTAAATTAGCTTCACAGGGCCATAAGAAAATCTAGAGAAGAATTAAAGAAGATTATTTAGAATTTGATGCCTTTGATGCTTCCTTTTTTTCAATTTTGATAGATTGACTCCTCCTAAATGAAGTAGAATTGTTTCTAGGTCAGTTTTCGGCCCATCAGGTTTCAATTGAAGCCAAAAAACCCTAAAAATCATGACATCATCGTTCTGGTGCAACAGCGGGCATTGTGGATTGTGTGGGATGGGGGGTACTGTAGAGCCCAAGCTAGGGCCACGGCACTTCGGACTTCCTGCATTGGGGTACCGTGGCATTTCAGTTCTCTGGTACTCGAGCGCTGTGACACTTGAGGCAAGCGCTGCGATACTCCGAATTGTGTAACTCAGCGCTGCGGCGCCCAATTTTTTTTTCAATTTGTTGAAGTGCCAAATATAAAAGTTGTAGCTCTATGCCTCTTCTTTCCATAGCCGCTAGAATCATCTCAATCGAAGTTTATATGAGAGAGAATGCCTCAATTAGCGATGAAGGGTCGAAAATCAGCATTTTTTCATAATTTTCTCTCTATTTTCCTCTTCATTCTTCCTAAAACAAAAAACTCAATTAATTCCTATTTATATTCTACTTAAATTAAATAAAAGGCAATTTAAAACATTTTAAAAACATGCTTAATTTACTACATGTCACATAAGTATTCAACGCCCTACCTTACACAGGCACCGAAAGTCCTATCTTTCTTAGAAATCTAAAGCCTTGTCTTACACATGAATATCCAAAGCCTTTTCTTGCTTAAGAACCTAGACTAATATTTCATCAATTAAGCGCCTCAAGTCGAGTCTTGATTAGGAATCCAAAATCCTCCCCTATCATAGTATCCCATCATCACTTTCAAAGTCTCAATCATATCTTAGGCACCCATTCATTGCTTCTAAAGCCTTAATCTTGTCTTAGGCATCCTTTCATCAATTCCAAAGTCTTGATCTCATATTGGGCACCACTTTCATTGCTTTCTAAGTCTTAAATCTTTTCTTAAGAACTCTTTTATCACTCTCAAAGTCCTGATCTCATGTTAGACATTATTTTTATCACTCTCAAAGTCTCAATCTCATCTTTGACATCACTTTTATCACTTTCAAAATCTCAATCTTATCTTAAGCACTATTTTATTGGTTTTCAAGTCCCAATCTTATCTCAGTCATCCTTTCCATCCCTTTTAATGTCCTGATCTTGTGCTAAGCACCCCTTTTATCGCTTTTAAAGTCTCGATTATGTGTCAGGCACCCTTTTTTTGCTTTCTCTGAGATAAAGTCTCCATACAATAGTTTAGCAAAGATAAAGTCTTCATGCAATGGTTTTTATCAAAGATGAAGTATTCATATAAGGTTTTTCTCAGAGATGATGTCTCTATACAATTGTTATTATCGAAGATAAAGTCCTTATGTAATGTTTTTTTATTAGAGATTAAGTCTCCATACTAGATTTTTTTAGATGAGTTCTTCATACATTGTTTCTCTTGGAGATGATGTCTCCATATATAGTTTTTCTCATAGATGGAGTCTTTATACATGGTTTTTCTTAGAGATGATATCTCTACATACAGTTTTTCTTAGAGATGAAGTCTTCATATATGGTTTTTCTTAGAGATGATGTCTCTAAACGATAGTTTTTCTCAAAGATGAAGTCTTTTTTCATGGTGTCTTTTGGAGATAAGTTCTCCTTATAAATTTTTTCTTGGAGATGAAGTCTCCAAACAAAAGTGTTTCCCATAAATAAAGTCTCCATACAATTATTTTTAGTGGATATAAGTCTTCATACATGGTTTCTTTCAAAGATGAAGTCTCCATGCAAAGGTTTTTCTTGGAGATGATGACTCAATGCAAAAGTTTTATCATAAATGAAATCCCCATACAATTTTTTTTAATGGAAATGAAGTCTCTACACAATGATTTTTATCAAAGACAAAGTTTCTATGTGTAACGTCTTCAATTTTATTTACCAAAAATTATGTAATTATGTTTTTTTAAAGATTAAAAATGAGACATATAAATAATATTAAGTGATGGGAAAAATATTAGGAAAATGCTAAAGAAAAATGTTGCAAAAGCTTATCAATAAAGTATATTGATGTCCAAATGGAAAAAATGGCTAGGAAAATAGGAAGAATTAGCAAGAAAAATTTTCTAGGGATAAAATGAGGTGTGTTGTCCCTAATATTCCTAGAAAATTCTCTTTACAAAAAGAATACAAGAGTTCTATATTTTTGAAAATAAAGGAGAATTTTGAGTAATTAGGTGTGGAATTTTGAGAAAAAGGGATTTAGTCATAGAAATTTCTCTAGTCAGAGACTTAAAACTTGTTAACATAATATTATTAAAGAATTAATGGAAATAAATGGATTTGTGCTAACTAAACAAAGTCTTGAGTGATGATTAAAATTGACTTGGTAAAGTGGTGAGTAAGCTAGAATTTATTGAGCAATTAATTAGCCTAAGGATATTTTATTCAAAATATCTCCAAAGTTCATGATTAAGGCCATTAAATGGAGCCAATAAGGGGCTGAAATGTGTACCAAAACGTGGAAAAGTGAGTGAGGAGGAGAGGAAGCTGTAAGAAGGAAGTAAAAGAACTAGGTTGGTATTTTTAAAAAGGTGCAAGCATAAAAGTGAAATTTTATGGTTTAATCATAACACCCTTAAAAATATCTTAAGGGAATTAATTAAGGAGGTGGAAGGGACATATGGAGGGGATAGAAAATTTGAAAGAATTATATGGATAAGGATGATCATAAAGTCTTAAGGGATAAGATGGGTGTTTTTGCAATTATCTTAGAATTTAAGGGCTATTTCATAAATTAGAGATATTTCATTAAAAATATCTTAAACCTTCATAATTAAGGGATGCCAAGAGGTCTAGTAAGGGCTGAGGCATGCAAGACACCGAGAAGAAGAAGACTTAGCCATGGGGAAGAAACCTAGCCATAAGTATGAAGGAATTATGCAAGGGTATGAGGGTAATTTCACAACCAAATGATATTTGACCAAAAATACCTCATTTCCTCATGGATAAAGTGGTGCAAGGGGACCAAATAGTGACAAAAATATATTGCAAAATGTGCTGCACGCCTGCACTAGTTAGGGAAAAGGAGATAAAACAATAGGGAAGATGGAAGGAGAAAAAGAGAAAAGACAAGGAAGAAAGGAAGGAACCAAGGTAGGTTAGTTTCTCCTCCATTCTCTTCGTATTTTCGGTTCTGTAAGCTCACTTTTCTCCATGGAAAAGTGTTGAAAACTTGTAGAGAATAAAGGATGGCATTAGAATTGAAGGAAGCAAAACCAAACAAAAGGGAATAAGCTAGGAAGCTAGGAAATATTGGATATAGGTAGGTTTGACAATAATTTCTATTTTAAAACATTGGATTCTTCATGTTTTGTGTTGAATCATAACCTTGAAATTTCATGAAATATTTTGTAACAATATGTTTTCTTGAAGATGGCCATGGATGATGCATATTTAGATGTATGTATGACATATGCTTGTGCTTGCAATTTTGCATTGAATGGTTGAGAATTATTATATGGAATGGTTTGGATTTTAGAACTATTTTAAGTCATAGAAATTATGTATGTTATTAATTTGATGTTATATTGAGTGGAGTTAAGTTTAAGGTGCACTAGGATAACAATTTTGGAATCATTGTGATTATAGGATTAGAAACGGTTTTTGTGGTTTTGTGTGTACTTGGCCGAAATACTAAGGAAAGAGGTAATGATGATAGATAATTGTGATATAAATGATGTATAAATGGGTAATTAAATAGGAGAAGAAAATTTTGGAGGGTGAATTTTAGGTGGCGGCCGAATCAGGAAAGAAATATGAAGGATTAATAAATTGGTTAAATAATAAATAGGAAGAAAATAAATATGAATCTATTAAAAGGGAAAGTAGGTATGTATGAGTGAAAAATTAGAAGGATTAATAAGAAGAAGAATATGTATGAGAATAGGGTTTAAGGATTAAATAAAATGGTAAAAATTTCATCAGAGTAAATAAGGATTTAATTAATTTAGGAAAAATACATAAACTTGTAAAGTGGAAGTAAATATTAAGATAAGAAATTTGATGGGAATAATATAAAAAGAAATGGTAGTAATTAGAAGACAAGATGGCTGGAATATTATTTAAAAAGGGAACTAAAATATAGTAATGATATTACAAATACTATGGTGTAATTAGGAAATGGATTTTGGTTCTTAGAATTGGGAGCAAGAAAATTCTGTTTTTAGTATAGTATGACCAAAACTTAGGTGAATACTTTGGTGCTCTGAAGTAGTTGATAAATTAAAGATATATCACTAAAAATGATGATTAATAGGAGGATTAAAGATATGCAAAAGAAAATTAAGAAGTAGAATTATGCTTTGGTCGGAATAGGAAGAAAGGGGCATAATGAATTATAGAGTTGATCTTAAGTTCCTAAATATGCAAGAATTGGTTAAAGGGAATACTTAAAATGGTTAGGTAGGTAGGAATTTAAATTAGGACTTAAGGAAATTAAAGAAGATAGTAAGAAAAAGGAATGATGACCTAGAATTATAGTTTAAAGAATAGGTAAAAAATGGAAGTTATTATCAAGTAAATACAAAGTCTAAGATGAATGATGAAAACTAGATGAATAAGGTAATATAAATTGACATTAATAACTAAAATCAAAATAAATTGTTGAAAAATGGAATTTATGGTGTTAAAAGAGCTTTGGGCTGATATTGAGTATAAATGGAGAATAAATTTTGGTTAAGTATTATATTAAGTGATATAGATATAAACAAAATAGGTTAAAAATTGATTAAAATAGATAAGATAGGTAAAAGATTAACTTAGGATGATTAAGAAAAGTTGAAAAGAAAAGGGAAAATTTGATATAGGATGGTGGTTTGAAGAGCAAACGAAAATTGGAATTTCTTCTAAATCAAATACAAATATTAGGAAGATTAATGGATTATAAATAAAGTAGATGACTTAAATTGATAATTCTAACAAGAATTAAAATAGATTAAGTATAAAAAGAGTAGATGGTGGTGTTTAAGAGGATTTGGCCGAGATTAGAGAAGTTTGAATTTAGTTAAGTGTAGTACTAGTAATTGGTAAGATAATGAGGTTAATGAGTTATAATTAGTAAGTATAACTAGAATTGCAACAAACTAAGTATAAGAGAAAGAATGGTGTGAAAATTAGGGAGCTTGGCTGAAAATGAATGTAGAAAGAGTTTATTTAGTAAGTGTAATATAGGAACTGACGCATAAAGAATTGAAATTTAATCATGGCCACCATTCCATAGCATTAATTATTCCATTTTATGCAAATTGTATGATGTGAATGCGTGAATAATATGGATGCATTTTTCTTATTTGAAAATGATAGATTTGCATCCTAGTGTTGAGTTTGATTTGTAGTAATATATGCATAGAATGAGTTGAAAATTACTATATTGAATATATATAACATGCATGATATAAGTGAAAAATTGTGCTTAGAGTAATTATAATGTTGCATGTTGGTTGTAAAAATTGACATCATATCTTGGTTGTTTATGAGAAAAGAAAAAGAAAATAGATGTTACATGGTGAATGACCCTTGAAGTAGTAATGTGACGCCAAAGGTCATATAGTTTTTGTGTGGTACCAAACTAGAGACACCCTATTCACATATATGATATGCTATGAGATTTTGGCCATGCCTAGATAGAGTGAGGCAAGCATGCTCATACTGATCTAATTGTAGCAGAGAATGAAAAGAAAGTAAACAACCATGATATGAGAAAGCTATGAAATGAAATGCAATGAATTATTTGTGATATAATGTCTATGTGATATATTGATACATCCAAGTAATGTACTGATGGGATCTGATATATATGTCATATTTACACTGTGACATGCACATTAGATGTGTATCTTATTTATATGGATAATATATCTCTGTGGTTAATACAACTGAACATAACATGATATGCCATATCTATGTTGCTTATGATTATTATTAAACATATAGGGGACTTTAATTCTCATTATTATTCCATGTTGTGTTTAGATAAAGAGGAATAAATGCCCGTTTATGCTCTGACCTTGCTACTAGTAGTCATCTGAGTGGAGTTTCCTTATTTAGGGCATGATTCCACATTGTAAAAGATAGTGGTTATAACTTTATCAAAATTCCCAGCATATGTACATCTACCTCCACCTTTATCATCGAAGGGGCCATAGGCGGAGGAATGGAAATGTATGTAGTTATATGATATCTTTGTTGAACAAATGTAAATAGTTAATCATAGTTAATGAAATGCTTTGAGATTTGTTTTTTATGTTTGATATAAAATGTATGTTTTTGTTACTTAGCCGCTTATACATGAATGTGACAAAATAGTAATATAAATGTAAGGTAATGACTTCAAAATGAGTTAAGTTACATGTACACATAAAAAGAAAAAAAAACCGGGGTCATTACACTATGCAAAGTTTATCTTAGAGACGACATCTCCATGCAATGTGTCAAGCCCTAGTATATACAAAAAATATTTTGCTTTTAAGTTTCAAACGCCTTAGTCTATGTGATAGGCACCCTGTTTTTAGTTTGAAAGCTCTAGTTTATACGACAAGTACCCTATTTTTTAGTTTTTACTATGCCATAAGCACCATTTTTCTTAGTTTTAAGGCTCTAGTCTCTGCGACAAGCACCCCATTTCTTTGTTTTGAAAGCATTAGTCTTTGTGAAAAGAACCCTTTTTTTAAAGCCCTAGTTTATGTAACATGCACTCTATGTTTTTAGTTTTGAAAGCCTTATTCTATGTGACATGCACCCCATTTTTTAGTTTTGAAAGCCATAGTTATGCCATAAGCACCTTTTTTTTTTAGTTTTAAGGCCCTAGTCTATGTGACAAGTGTAACGTCCCTAATTTACGAGCAGGTGAAACAAACATTTTTTTTCCGCAATTAAATATTTTTTTCATAACATGTATACCACTAATCTTTGTCATAGAAATAGATATATATTGGTTCTCTCCTGTATATACATTATACAGACCAAGTTATACATGTCAAAGTAACAACAGAAGTAGGGATCCTACCTGTAGCATTCAAAGCACATTTTAGAATATAAACACAGTATAATTTAAAATTGTGATCCTTGAAAACAACGTAGATTCACTTAGAGAATATGCCACCTAACTGATCATCTATCTGTAGAATTAGACTTTGTATTCCTATATGAAAAATGTGAAAATATCATGTAGTGAGTTTGAAAACTTAGTGAGCAAATAATTCCTCCTATGACCTCTTAGGTCAGCATATAGATGTACTTATACTTTAAAATTTGTCACATAGAAAATACAATTCAAAAGTACATTCATATGGGACCTGTATTTCAAATATTCTCAAATCAAAGGATATTCAGATATCCAAAACCATATGTAGCACGGTATGATCATTAAGCAAATGTTGTTATGTTCAGCTGTATAAGATATAGTAAAATATTAAGATTTGAGGATAAAATCGTTACTTTTAATGCACCTGTCTCACTCAGCGATTTGGTCAATGCAATAAAAACATAACTCATTTGCTATACGCATAGTGACTGATCGACTACAGTCATAATAAATGATTAGGGAATGTGAGTACATCACCCTCTTGCCCCCCCACATTACCACTATCACCTGGTTGAAGCGGCCCTCTCCCGGCTCACTCAGGCTAATAGGGCATCCCTTATTCGGTACCGTCACAAACCATACAACCCGTCGATATTCATTCATACATATAAATACATGTAAAATTATTAAGCAACTCGCTATGAGTTTTACGCTTGTCATATTTATCAAACAACTTGCCATAAGCTTTACGCTTGCCATAATTACCAAGCAACTTGCCATGAGCTTTACGCTTGCCATTCAATCTCATTATAATATGACATGCATCATTTTTACAAGTATATATCTTTACAAATCAATGCATCGTGCACATAATATTCACTTTATCAAATAATGATAAATACATTTAGAACCACATATTTAATGAGTTCCAAAATTTATTTCTAAAACCATACTCTTCTTGAACTATGTACCAATTTGTAAGCAAAATAGATATTTTAACACATTTCAAAAACTTATAATAGTATAAATAATTTATAAACAAAAATAATTATACATTTATAGTTCAAGAAGAGCATGAGGTAAGTCATAGAAAGAATTATCTACTCATAGGGTAAGGGCTCCAGATTGGGTAGTCTCAAAATTCACTTTTTCAATCAACATTTGACTAAATAAACTTCAAAAATGTGTCCGGAGAATCCAAAAATCAAGAAAATGACTTCGGGAACTTGGTCACTATTCATGTCCAGAAAATACTATTCATCGCTAGAAAATACTATTCACCAAAAATAAAAAATTATGAGATAGCTGAAAAATTTCATATCCTAAGGTTTATCTAGCTCCTGAATCCATCTACGATGTCTGATTTTCAATTTGAGGTCTCTAAGTAACAGTTTCAGAGTTTACCTTTTTCTGAGATTTTCTACTTCCGATCTACGGCAATTTTACGACTGATTTGAGAAATTGTTCGGTCAAAATCGTAGTATTCTCTGTCCTGAATCTAGTGGTACCCTTAGTTTTAAGATCAGAGGCCTGTAGACACTCTAGATTTAGAGAAGAAAATGAAGGTTACTATTCACATTATTCATTCTCTTCCATTTTCACGTTTCAGTTTCTGTCTCCCCTTCCCATTTTCTTTATTCTTTATAATAATAATAATTATTTAATAATTAAATAATGGAATTTTATTTTATATATATTCATATAAATACCATTTTTCATCCTAAAACATCCAAAAAATTTCTAAAAATTTACATTCTCATAAACCTTTAGTTAAACTCTTAAATCATGATTTTTCTTGATAAAAATATTAATAAAACAAATCACAAAATAAATATCTGTATACATAATAAAAGAAAAAATATTTCTAAAAATACAAAAAAAATTTATTAAAGGCCAATATAATTATTTTAAGCAAAAAAATAATTATTTTAATTAAAAGTATACTTGCTTTTAGCAGAACATAATCATTTTTAAACAAATAAAAATATATTTGTTTATAGCAAAAAATTATTATTTAAAAATAAAATTACGAGATGTTACATTCTTCCCCCTTAAGAAATTCAGTCCCCGAATTTCAGCTCATCCTGCCACATGTAGGGAATGAAATCAAAGTATAATTCGGAGTTACCAACCTTATTACTCAAATAATTGGGGATATTTTTTCTGTATATCATCTTTATTTTTTAATATGTCTCTTCACTTGAGTGATTTTTCCATATAACTTAACCATAGAGATTTTTTTCATCCATAAGTTCTTCACTTGTCGATCAACAATAAACATCGATTGTACCCATAGTTAAGCCAAATTTTTGTCCAATTAAATTTCTTGGAATTAAGTAACATAAGAAGAATCTAATAGGTACTTCCTTAGCATTGATGCAAGAAAGTCTGTATCAACATTATTCAATCCTGATGGCAAGGTTAGGCAATGTATTACTATGCCTACTTTGTTCAAGTTTTCAAAAGATTCTATATACTAGAGCTTAACTTTTTCTTTCTTTCCAAATCTCATTACCTCTTTCATTGGTGAGTCCTTCAAGAATATGTGGTCACCAACTGATAATTTCTAGTACTCAACATTCATGGTCCTTATAGACATTTGACCTGTATTAAGTTGATTGTATTTTTTTTCCATTCCATTTCACTTCATCAACTACATCTTACCATAAGTCTAACTCCACTGAGTCATCAAACAAAAAGTTTGAAACACCTTTACTTCGGGAATTAAATCATCCAATAACACTTTATTATAAGCAAATTCTGTTAAGGGATTTTCCTCCAAACTCGAAGACATACACTTGAACCATACTCTCTAAATTAACATCATCGATTTAGGTTAATCATATTCTATCTATTTCTTGATATTCTAAATTAGATTTGAAAAACTTAACCTTATTCAACTCATCCACCTATTTGGAGTCCTACGATGCTTAATGTAAAACTTCAAATAATGACATTTGTTTGTAAGGCCTGATAATTATTGATATGGACAAGTTCAATTAAGGATAAATGATTTTCTCCAAAATTTTACCAAAATTATATAAAGATACCTAAAGCATAATTTCTATTGTATAAACACATAATTTAAAATTACTATTAGCTATACTATAATCTAGTTAAGATCCTAAGCTTCCTGATTAGCTCTCTTAAAACAATATATTCAATTCTTACTTGCTAACATACCAAACAATGAAAAATATTTCAATTGTATCTTCTTTTACCATTATAATAGTACAATTATTTCATATCTTAGTATATTCTTATTGTCTCGAGTTATCCATGTTCACAATCTATGACTTCCTCTGAAATCTCCTTTCTCAACAATTGTTCACACGTGAATTTTCAATCTCAATATAATTCACATCCTAGGTACTAGACTCAACTTAACATGGTATAAACCCTTAACACAAATACTTTGATCGCTTTACATTATTTTCAAACATTGTTATCAAATTATTTTACTTTCCCTTCTCAACCACATTAGATAAACTTAGGTGTTTTTCATATCTTAATACTTAATTAGTATATACTGTAAACTCATTATTCTTTCTAATTTACACATAGTCTGCCAACTTGCACAGTTATACCTACTTCATATTTTTATTAATACGTTCTTTATTAGATAAATTCTTTCAAAATTTCCATATTTCCAAATTAAGAGTTCAAAGATTAATTTAAATCCTACTTCCCATATTTTATTCCTCAAGAACTTCAACACCACTAATCCTTTTGATTACATTAGTCAAAACACCATAAGGCCATCATCCGTCAACTTCTTTCAAACTTTTCATTACTTTAACATACTAACAACTTGGACATCATAATAATTGAGTTTCAAAGAAAATAAATTAACTTTTCTTATAATGAGGGAAAAGAACTTTGCATTTAATGCCAAACATTAATAAGGGAGAATGCAGTAGAACAGACAAAAAGCATAATCGAAAATAGTGCCAAATAGAAAGTCAAAAATTTGAATAAAACATTAAAAAAATTAATATTGGTGGCCGTAATTCTTGAAAATCTGTAAACAAAATCTAGCTATAATTTCGGCAAAAATCAGTGGCCGCAAATTTTGAATATATGTGCCAAAATCTACTTTAAAACTGTTGATATTCGGTGGAAAAGAAATATTTATGAGCTTATAAAAGTCTGTGAAAATTAAAGAATACGTAGTTAACTGGTAGGATGCAGTTGATTGCTTCAAAATAGATATAATCAATCAACTGTAAAATAACTAGTCCAAATTAAAATTTCTCAAAATAGCTAGTCGACTTAATAATACCAATAGTGAACTGGCAAAAATATTGGGAAAACAAAATAAATCATTTGATTGTCCCTCTTCAACAACTAACTTGTTTACATTTTCTCTTTTTTTTTTTACAATTACGTCTATCACCTACAACTTCTCTACAAGAATCAAGACATCAATGTTTCATCAAAGACAATAAGGAAAATACAAATTTCTGGTGATATCTTAACCTTATTTTCTTTATATGCCTAATATGAGTGACTATCACAACTACTGTACATAAATATGCTTGCCGTCATTTTTGAAAATTTCACCTTCAACTTAGCTTATATCCACCAATCACTCACTTAGCTGTTCTAATTATTCTCGGCCTATTCAAATAGCTATCATAAGTATGCCTTTCTCTGAGTTCTATAAATGCACACGTTAATATCTTTACTTTCATACTCAAAGTTAAAGTGTGTGCAACTATGGAGGGAATTGCATTCCATCAGTTTCAAAATATTTGTGTCTTTTGTGGTTCCAGTCCTGGAAAAGATGGAGAGTATGTGAAAGCTGCACAAAACTTAGGTATGGTGCTGGCTAGGAGAAAGATTCATTTAGTCTATAGTGGAGGTAACCGTAGATTAATGGGGTGTGTGTCTACCGCTGCACATGTAGGAGGATGTCAAGTTCTAGGTATTATTCCTACAGCTCTAGCTGCATCCAACATCGTAAGAAAGATGATTGGGGAAGAGTTTAGGGTAGCTTCCATGGATGAGCGCATGGCTAGAATGATGAGCAATGCTGATGCTTTCATTGCCTTATCAGGTGGTTTTGGTACTTTAGAAGAGATTTTTCAAATAGTTTCTTGGGCACAACTGAATATGCATCACAAACCGATAGGTTTTTTAAATGTTTACCATTTCTTTGATGGTCTGTTATCTTTTCTTGATCAAGCTGTAGAATAGAGGTTCATCCCACATTCAGCACGACTAATTCTCATCTCATCTTCAAATGTTGAGGAGTTGATTGATGCTTTATAGGCATTTGTTCATGTACCTGATCCAACTATGGCTCAAATAGAATGGACAACAGACAACCGTAGGAATTGCAAATTGGATTTGGATCTTCATCTTTAGATGTAGTAAAACGTAGCCATTGTTGTACCACTTTTACTTTCTTAGAGTCTACTTGGATTCCATCTTTACCAACCATACTCCCTTAGAGTTGGTAAAACTATCTTTATATGTTGCTTATGATTCTCTGAACTCTTGAAATATTATAGTATATCATCAATAAATATAATAATAAATTGATCCAAGGATGACTTAATTATTATTCATTAAATCTATGATTGCAGCTGGGGCATTTGTCAAACTAAATGACATAACTAAGAACTCATAATGCTCATAATGAGTCTTAAAAGAATTTGTTTTGAATATCCTCTTCCCTTATCCTCAATTAATGATACTCATATCTCAAATCAATTCTTGAAAAAAATATTGAGCAACTTGTAACTAGTCAAACAGATCATCTATACGAGGTCATGAGTATTTATTTCACACTATCACCTTATTCAACTGTCTATAATTTACGCACAATAGCAACAATCCATCTTTTGTTTTTCACAAATAGTATTGGAGCTCTCCAAGAAGGAGTACTAGGGTATAAAAATATCTTGTCCAACAAGTCCTACAACTAATTCTTCAATTCCTTGAGTTCAGTTGTTACCATTCTATATAGAGGTATAGACACTGGTTGTGTTTCAGGAAGTAAATCAATACTAAATTCTATTTTACGTTTCGAGATAATCCTGACAATATCTCAGGAATTACATCAGAAAATTCTCTAACAACTGGAACTTGATTTACACTGGTATACTTTACACCAACATCTTCCACTACTGCCAAATATCCTTAGCACATTTTTGTAATAACTTATAGGCTGCTAAAATAGAGATTAGATATTTGGGTACCTGACTATAGTCTCTTTGTATCAAGAAAGAAGATTCTCCATGAATATTGAATTTAATGATCTTCGGATGACATTCTAAAATGGCCTGACATATTGCCAAGCAATCCATTTCTAATATCACATCAAAGCCTATCATATCTAGACATTTAGGTAAAACGGATATTATATTCAGAAATGATCATATTTGGCATTTGTCTCAATTCTTTAAATTCTTTAGGACACCTATCCCTTTCACTTTCAAGCAGAATTGACCCATAGATACCTCTTAAGATGTCACAAAACTTAATCAATTTTATACTAGAAAATTTAATAATTTGAAATAGAAAGGAAATTAAAATCCTATAGAATCCTTCAGCAGCACCTGAAGTATAAATATGTCCAGCTCATACCCATACTAAAGGTCCTACTAAAGAATCCTTTCCTCCGATAACCATAGGAAAACCTAATGCTCTGATACCAACTTGTAACGCCCCCAATTTACTAGCAGGTGAAACAAACATTTTTTTTTTCGCAATCAGATATTCTTTTCATAACATGCATGCCACTAATCTTTGTCATAGAAATATATATATGTTGGTTCTCTCCTGTATATACATTATACAGACCAAGTTATACATGTCAAAGTAACAACAGAAGCAGGGATCCTGCCTGTAGCATTCAGAGCACATTCTAGAATACAAACATAGTATAATTCAAAATTGTGAGCCTTAAAAACAATGTAGACTCACCCAGAGAATATGCCACGTAACTGATCACCTATTTGCAGAATCAGACTCTGTATTCCTATCTGAAAAATGTGGAAATATCATGTAGTGAGTTTGAAAACTCAGTGAGTAAATAATTCTTCCTATGAACTCTTAGGTCAGCATATGGATGTTCTTATACTTTAAAATTTGTCACATAGAAAATACAATTTAGAAGTACATTCATATGGGACTCGTATTTCAAATATTCTCAAATCAAAGGATATTCAGATATCCAAAACTATATGCAGCACGGTATGATCATTAAGCAAATGTTGTTATGCTCAGATGTATAAGCTATAGTAAAATATTAAGATTTGAAGATAAAATCATCACTTTTAATGCACCTGCCTCACTCAGCGATCTGGTCAATGCAATAAAAACATAACTTATTTGCTATATGCATAGTGACTGATCGACTATAGTCATAATAAGTGATCAGAGAATGTGAGTACATCAACCTTTTTCCCCCCACATTACCACTGTCACTTGGTTGGAGCAGCCTCCCCCGGCTTACTCAAACTAATAGGGCGTCCCCTATGCAGTATCGTCAAAAGTCATACAACCTGTTGATATTCATTCATACATATAAATACATGGAAAACTATCAAGCAACAAGCCATGAGTTTTACGCTTGTCATATTTATCAAGCAACTTGCCATGAGCTTTACGCTTGCCATTCAATCTCATTATAATATGACATGCATCATTTTCACAAGTATATAATTTTACAAATCAATGCATCGTGCACATAATATTCACTTTATCAAATAATGATAAATACATTTAGAACCACATATTCAATGAGTTCTAAAATCCATTTTTAAAACTATACTCTTCTTGAACTATGTGCCAGTTCGTAAGCAAAATAGATATTTTAACACATTTCAGAAACTTATAATAGTATAAATAATTTATAAATAGAAACAATTATACATTTATAGTTCAAGAAGAGTATGGGGTAAGTCATAGAAAGAATTATCTACTTATAGGATAAATGATTTAAATTGGACAGTCCCAAAATGCCCTTTTCCAATCCACATTTGATTAAACAGACTTCAAAAATGTGTCCGAAAGGTCTAAAAATTAAAAAAAAAAATGACTCAGGGAACTTGGTCACTATTCATGGCCGAAAAACAATATTCACCGCCAGAAAATACTATTAATCGCCAAAAAATACTATTCACCAAAAATAAAAAGTTGTCAGATAGCTGAAAAATTTTATATTTTAATGTTTATCTAGCTCCTGAATCCATCTACAGTGTCAGATTTCCAATTTGAGGTCTCTAAGTAAGAATTTCAGAGTTTACCTTTTTCTGAAATTTTCTTCTTCCAATCTACGGCGATTCTACAACTGATTTGAGAAATTGTTCGATCAAAATTATAGTATTCTCCATCCTGAATCCAGTGGTACCCTTATTTTTGAGATCAAAGGCTTATAGATACTCCAAATTTAGAGAAGAAAATGAAGGTTACTATTCACACAATTCATTCTCTTCCATTTTCATGTTTTGGTTTCCGTCTCTCCTTCCCTTTTTTTTATTCTTTATAATAATAATAATAATAATAATAATAATTTAATAATTAAATCATATAATTTTATTTTATATATATTCATATAAATACCATTTTTTTATCCTAAAATATCCCAAAATTTTTTAAAAATTTATATTCTCATAAACCTTTAGTTAAACTTTTAAATTATGATTTTTCTTGATAAAAATATTAATAAAAAAAATCACAAAATAAATATCTTTATACATAATAAAAGAAAAAGTATTTCTAAAAATACAATAAAAATTTATTAAAGGCCAATATAATTATTTTAAGAAAAACAATAATTACTTTAATTAAAAGTATACTTGCTTTTAGCAGAATATAATTATTTTTAAACAAATAAAATATATTTGTTTATAGTAAAAAATTATTATTTAAAAATAAAAATTATGGGATGTGATAATGGAGAATTTTGAGTATTAATGACTATATTTTATCCTCTAATTCATAGCGAACTTGTGGTTATTTCCCTGCTTTTGGTTATGCTTTGCTTTGGATACTACTTTGGTTGTTTTTATGCTTGTAGGTGAGCAAAAGAGGCCAAGAAGCAAGGGAAAACACTCATGAAAAGTGTCATATGGACTTGGAACAAGATGAGGAGGAAGTAAGGAGCAAACCCTGAAGAAATTAGCAAATTCTGAGCTTGGCAGCCCCCAACACAGCCAGGCCATGCTTGATGGCATGCAACACGGCCAGGTCGTGCTCTGTGTAAGAAGTGCAGAAACTCCCCAGAATCCAGCCCGAAGCACGGCCAGCCTGTGTCTTAGAACCCGGTCGTGCTGCGGGTACATGCACATCGTATTTTTTAGGGTTTTGAGCGGCCAAAGTGTTATATATTGAAAGGGTTACGCAGCCAAAAAGGGAAGGACACATTCAGACCTCCTTCTACTCAGTTTTAGGCTTGGGAAACGCCATTAGATTAGGTTTAGAGTAGGATTAATGTTTAATTCATGTTCTTAGAGTAGATTTGACAGCAATTTCAGTTTGTATTTCATTCTTCATCCAGGCTCTATCTTTCTATCTCTGCACTCATCTCTATTTTTACTCTTTCTCTTGGTTTGTATGGAATATATTTACTTAATGAATTGGATTAAGGTTTTGATTTATCTTTCTATCATGCTTGAGTAGATTTGATCTAGGGTTTTGGTAAACCCACTTATGGTGTGATGATACATTGTGCTGATTGAGTTAATGGAACCCTAATTGTGTTATCTATGGTTAATTAGGATTAGCTATTATGCATTGGTTATGGGAGTTGATGAATGTCTGACCAATATTTATCACGTCTTAGGATATTAATTGATGGACTGAAAGGTGAAGATTGATACCGGAACCTAATAGTTAATTAGGGATATCTTAATCACGAAAGTAGTTTAAGATTCTCTAGGAGTGAATCAATTAATGGGCACGAGAAAACCGATTAATTGTATTTCATGGTTGGCATAGAACTTAATGGACCCAGGTTGAATTAAGAACCACGAAAGTAGGCAATTATATTAACCTAGGTACGATTAGTAATGCTTGAAAGATGTTGTTAATTAATTAAGGCTAAATCATCCCCAATAACCTAGATAATTGCAATTAGAGTTATAAATTATATTAACCTAGGTTAGTGTTCTTTTTTATCTTGATGTATTTTTAATTATTTAGGTTTATTTTAGATTTCTTTTAAAATATTTTGATTTATCCTAGCAGAAGAATGTTTGATATGAGAGGGAAGATCCTTTTTAATTATTTAGGAAAGCTTAGAGAGGGAAGCTTACAATAAGAAGAAATTTAGGAAGAAAGAAGAGAAGGAGAGTATAAGAGAATAAAAGGAACAAGAGTGCTACATTAGCAGAAGTTTTAGCCAACTAGTCGAGGTAAAACTCATTGTTTCAGCTTTCCCACAATGACTTAGGATAGGCCAGATTAAGACTTAAATTCATTCCTTTAGAAAAGTCTTCATAATGGGTCAAAAGGTAGGACAAAGCTTAGGTACTTTCATAATTTGTTCTTAGGATCTTCTTTTTTGGGTTAATGAATATAAAAATAAGAAAATAGGCAATTGTATGAGTTGAGCTGCAATTCATAATGTTGACTACAAAATCTAAGTCTTAGGTTCATTTTCTAAGCATATCTAGAGGTCTTCGAATTCAAACATTCATTACAAGACCTATGATATACCTTTGGAAAGCTATTTTCACGACCTTCAATTTGATTCCAAGATAATCCAAATCTAAGGTCATATTCATAAAGAAAATTGAGTTAATTTAGATTATTTTTATTTGGTTTTGATATTTGGCAAGTATTTGACACAATTGTGTTTTATTGTATAGGTTCATGCTTAAAAAGTGTCCAAGAAAGGAAAGAGAAGGCCAGATGATGATTGAAGAATTTTAACATCGTGGGCAGTACCTTCAATACTGTAACACCAACTTGTCAGGAGCTTATCCTAATTTGAGCAAAAGTCTATATTTTTTATCACAATATAAAAAGGAAACCTAGGGATTTGATTCATAGGTTCAAGAAATTCAATCTCTTGAATATTATTTGGATATAATAGCACTAGAATGGGGGAAAACACGGGGATTTAATGATTCATGGAATTGATCAAGCTAAGGATTTGAGGCTTTGAAGAGTCACAATTTTCTATTCTTCTATCTGCTTATTATTTATTTATGATGTGTTCTTGCCCTTGTATTGAAAATAGATCTCATAATGTAGCTTGATTGAGATACTTTTCTCTTATTTGTTTTTAATGTCTATTAAGTTGTTTATTCAATTATGTTCTTAATGCTTCTAATTTCTTAGTTACCAATAAGTTAATTAGGTAACTATAATTACCATTGGGAGAGGGAATTGTGTGTTAACACCATGAATTGAATAACATATTATTGATTTTATTTGTCTAGTGATGAATGAGTTGATTTGTGTGTATGGATAAGAATATAGTTTTATGTCATATGTGGCCTAATAAGAGCTTGTGTTTGATTAACGAATTTTTGTTTTATCAATTTACCATAGCAATGTAGGGGGTTGTGATGTGTTCATAATTAAGCATAATTTTAATACTTTTAAACTTAATTTTTTTTATTTAAGTAAAATATGATTAGAAATTAGCTTAGTTTTGTGTTTTTTGTTGTAGGAGCAAAGAAAGAAGAAAAGAAGAGAAAAAGGGAAGGAATTCATGAAAAAAAACTGAATTGTAGTGATTCCAGATCTTTCGGCACTAATTAGACCATATCTCCCATATATAATCTCCAATAGAAGAGATTCAAGTACCTAGGAAAAGTTATGACAATAATCTACAACTTTTATTTTGAGCACTTTGTCAAATTTGGGAGAATTTAGATAATTATAGAGCTAAAAAATTAGAATCGTGGTGCAGCGAGATGAATCTTGACATTTTGTCACTAATTGGGGTATATCTCCCTCATATTAACTCCGATTAAAGTGATTCTAGTGGCTATGAAAATTTAAGACACATGGTATGTTAACCAATTTTTCAAATTCTAAAGAAAGTTTAGCGCCTAGTAAGAGCGTCGTGACACTACAGATTTTTAACAACTGGGCATTGCGGCGCTCCCCATTTACTGCAGAAAATTAAAATACAATTTTAATCACTTTTTGACTTTAATTGAAGACCAAAACCTCGAAAACTGACCTAGAAGCAATGTTACTTTATTTAGGACTCTTCCAACCTATAAATAAGAGGGAAAATAATCATGAAAAAAATCATTCAAGGATCTAAGGATCAAATCATCAAATTTCCATCCATCTTCTTCTATTCTTCTCTTAGATTCTCTCGTGGTTCTGTGTGGCTAATTTTTTTTTGTTGGTTGAGGAAGATTAAAATCTCAAGGATCTTTTATGCATTGTGACATTTGGATTTGAGTTTATGATATCAATTTTAATTGAGTATTGATCATTCATCTATTCTTATTCACATGATTGTTTTAAGGGTGTACATTAGTGATTCCATTGTTTCAATCTAATGCTGAATCATATATTAAACAAAGTTTTTATCATTATGATTTAAGAAGCAAATAGGGTTAATAATTGTATGATGATGAATTATTAATTCTACGGTGAATGATTGACTAAATTTAATATAGCTGATGTGTCTATGTTACTTTAGTTCTATTAGTTTCTCTAATTCTTCATGCAATTAATAAATTATACTTTACTGATGTGCTAAAGATTACTTGTTAATTAGGGTTAATTGAGGCTATCATCATCATTTACTAAACTTAAGAAAGAGCAGAGATAAAATCCCAATGATAGATATTCAATTTGATATTGATTATGTTGTCAATTATCAATGCGATTCTTTGATGGTGGATATAAACCGAAACCAATGCTTTCATAATTAATAACTATCAGTTTCTGTGGGGTTGACTTTTACTCCTATTACTACATGTTAATTTTGAGGTAAAGTATTTATTATATTTGGTGTACCCGGTACAGTATCCACCAAATTTTGGCACTGTTGTTGGGGATTGTGTCTATTTACCTATTGTAATTTCTTTTCTTTTCTTTTTGTTCATAACTGTGAATATGGCAGCTAATTTTCAACAATTTGGCATTAGGCTATGCTCTCCATTAAGATATGCCAATGAGGTATGTGGTTCTTCTTTTGAACAACAACTTGCAATTTTAACTTCTCTTGTTCATCAAGGTATACAAAATATGCAAAGAGAGAAGTGCTATGGAAATCATTCAGCCATGGGGCATCATACTATTTGGTACCCAACTTTCTATGAAGAATTATTTGAGTAGGTAAATATAGTTAGTAGTTTTTTTAGACCCCCAAAAGTAAGGTACAATTCTTATTCACACATGTATAATCCTAGATGAAAGGATCATTCCAACTTCAGGTATGTGGATACACAAAATAGTCCTGTAGAACCAAATTTTACAAATTTTCAATATAGCCCACAAGTTTATTGTCCTATACAGACTACATCTAGGATTCCCAAGTAGGTAGTTCTTTAAAAGAACTCGTTAAATATCTTGCACAAGATTCAAAGCAATTTCAACAAGAAACAAGAGTCAACATCCAGACGCTAATAACTCAAATAGGCTAATTGGCAACAACATTCAACTGGCTAGAGGTTCAGAATTCAAAAATTGAAAGTTTAGCCCTAGCACCATTAATGCAAAAAGAGAAAAATTGTGCACTTAATGAAAAATATGACTCGAAAGTTGACACTAGTAAGCCTACTAAGAAAGAGGCCGTGGAATCCACCCTAAATTTCAAATTCCAAGAGAAAATTATGGCAGTAAAGGAAGCACAAAAATGCAGCTAATAAGTAAGGATTATCCTGTTTTGTTACCAATTTCAAATAAGATACATGTATCTTCTATTTTACAATATCTTGACCTAGGTTAAAAGAGCCTCCCTAGCCACTTGAAGTGCATATACAATGGAGAACCACCCTCAGTGATAACCTCAAATAAATATGTTCTTCTCAAAGATAGAGGAAATCTACTATGGCAAAAACTTGAAAAGATAAAATTAAATTGGATGTCAAAAGCTACTCAAGACATCGGTTATTTCCAGGTAAATTGAGTTCTCATTTAATTAAAAATTTGATTAATATTGAATTTCCCCCCTCATAATGCAATTGAATCTCAAAATTTTGCAAATCCAAAGGCTTGCCAATTCGAAGTGGACATCAGGGATCCTCCATGAATGACATAGGGAGCTTTGAATCGAGTTAATGACATTAAACAAAGGCGCTTAATGGGAGGCAACCCAACATAGTCAATCCAAAAATAAAAAAAATAAAAAAAGAGGCAAAATTCAGAAAATTTTTAGGTTTAGTAATGCAACACTCTCATCCCGCCCAAACATGAAAATATGGGAAGTTCACTTATCTCAAATATATTCATATCTCCTTCTTTATTTTCATCTTTCTTTTATATTGAGGATAATGTAAAGTTTTGATTATATGGTGGAAGTATATTTGCCAGAATAATTGTGACCCTATTTTAAACATCAATTTTCTGATTTTCACTATCAATGCACTTTTATTACATTTAACAAGTTGAGTGATTAGGTGAGTATTTCAATTTATGTTTTGAGTTGTTAGGCACAGCCAATAGCCAATGATATGACTATCCAAAATTTTTCAACTCTTAAAAAATGTAAAAATTCATGGTTGTGTACAATTTTAACCCTTTTGCAATTTATTTTTGACTTTAGAATTTTGAAATATGTTTGTACAATAATTTTGGGCATTTAATTTGTATTTTACTTGGAGAAGATTTATATAACAAAAATATTTTATGCTCTAAATAGGATTTTAGAACTTATTTGAATGCTACTTGGGGCGAAATTCTAGGCTAATACTATTAATTAGGAGATGATTTAAGTATTATTTGATAGATTGAACCTTTCAAACCTAACCTAATATAATTATTTATCTCTAGCTCCTCTATTTGAGTTTAATTGAATTTTTATTTTTATACCCACCAAAGAGCCAAAAGCAAAATTTTGTGATAAATATCCTTATTTTTTTACCATATTCACTCACTCCAGGATTATTTTTTAAATATTTGTTTTGTAGAGCTTTATTGACCAAAGGGTGGAAGGGTGGAGCAAAGGAAAGAAAAGAAAAATTCAAAGAAAAGTTCAAAAAGGATAAAAGCCTATGCAGTGGATGAAGAAAAAAAAGAGAAAAAAAAAGAGAATTAAGGAAAAGAATGAATTGAATTCAATTGAAGCAAAAAAATGAGTATGGGAGAAAATTCCTGAAGTTTGAAAAAGCCCAATGACCAGATTTAATCATGTGGTACTGGGTGATTAAGTCTAAATTTATATCTTATATCTTACCTTATAATTTGGCCATATTACAAGCTAATTAAAATACTGTTGATTCTAGAGATAGTTTTGGCTTACATTAGTGGAGAGTGGTATGAAAAATAAGCCTATGGAAATTCTAAATTAATTAGAGATCCACACCCAAACTTTTGGGATATATAAATTCATTCGGGTCAAGGAAATTTATTGACCTAAAAACACACATTCAGGATTCAGGATAACAAAATAATGGATTACATTTGAGTTAATTTTGTGCATGGTTATGTTCTTTCAAAATTTTTCTTGAGCATATTTTCATGTTATGAGGCAAAAACTTGGTAAACCTAACACTCACTACATATATAGATGTTTGTTTTTGTCTTTAGGGATTATTTTGCTTGAGGACAAACAAAAGGTTGAGTGCAGGGGTAGGTTGGTTTAGAAATTTTTTTTTGTATGATCTTAGGAAACACATATAAATAAATTAGATCTCTACTTAACAATTCAAAATGTTAGAATAAGTAATTAGGAAGGGGTAAAAATCAAACGAAGTGAAGTGAAGTTAGAATTCCCAGGTTGTTCCTCTTTGATATTTAGTTGGTTTGCTATTTGTAATATCCCGTAATTTTTATTTTTAAATAATAATGTTTTGCTATAAACAAATATATTTTTATTTGTTTAAAAATGATTATGTTTTGCTAAAAGCAAGTATAATTTTAATTAAAATAATTATTGTTTTATTTAAAATAATTATATTGGCTCTAATAAATTTTTGTTTTATTTTTAGAAATATTCGTTCTTTTATTATACATAAAGATATTTATTTTTTGATTTGTTTTATTAAAATTTTATCGAGAAAAGTCATGATTTGATATTGCAACCAAAGTTTTGCAATAATATAAATTTTTAGAAATTTTTGGGATATTTTAGGATGAAAAATGGTATTTATATGAATATATATGAAATAAAATAATAATCCTAAATATTTAATTATTAAATAAATAAAAAAGAAGAAAAAGGGGGAGGGGAGACGAAATCGAGCAATGTGAAGTTGTGAAATTTTGATAAATAGTATAAATAGTGTGAATAGTAACCTTCATTTTTCTTTATAGTTCTGGAGTGTTTATTGGCTTCTAATCTCAAAACTGAGGGTACCACTGGATTCAAAATAGAGAGCACTACGATTTTGATTGAATAATTTTTCAAATCAACTGTATAATCGTCGCAGATTGGAAATAAAAAATATCAAAAAAAGGTAAACTCTGAAACTCTTATTTAGATACCTCAAATTGAAAATCTAACACCATAGATGGATTCAGGAGCTAGATAAACCTTAAGATATGAAAATTTTCAACTATCTGACAACCTTTTGTTCTTGGTAAATAGTATTTTCTGGTGATGAATAGTATTTCCTGACAGTGAATAGTATTTTCGTCGGCGTGAACAGTATTTTCTGACCATGAACAGTGACCAAGTTCCTAGAGTCATTTTCTTGATTTTTGGACTTTCTGAACACGTTTTTGAAGTCTATTTAGTCAAATGTATATTGAAAAAGTACATTTTGGAGTTGTTCAATCTGGAGCCCTTACCTTTTGAGTAGATGATTCTTTCTATGACTTGTCCTATACTCTTATTGATATTTAAACGTGTATTTGATTATGTTTATAAGATATTTACACTTTTATATGTTTCTGAAATGCATTAACATTATCTGAATTGCTTACAATTTGGAATATAGTTCAAGAAAAGTATAGTTTTGAAAATGGATTCCTGAACTCATGTTGTATCTGATTTCATATGTATTTCTCATTAAATGATAAAGTGAATATTTATGCATGTGGCATTATTTATAAAGTTATATGATTGTCTCGAGAAAGGGCATGTACATGTGATAAACCCTGAATGGAGAATTTATGACAGATAAAACTGTATTGAGACTGAAAGTCTATATTATATTGAGAATTTTATATTGAATTATATGGCATATGTGTATATGATATTTTCTGTGGAGAAATTCTATTGGAAACACTGTCTGCTAACAGTAGGTGATGTAGCCCTAGTGCACCTTGATAACCCAGTTAGCAGGGGGTAGTGCTAACCTCGTGTATCAGTCAACACACGGGATATGATATGTGAAGGAGAGCGGGATGCCTCCTATATGAGCGAGATGCCAACTATATGAGATGTGATTTGTCTTCCCTTACGGTGTGCTTGGAAAATACCCATATTAGAGTCCTTTCACGTGTTCTCTTAAATGGTGGTAGGGTAAACTTCAGCCGGATATTGAGTTTAGGTAAATCCTACACCAATAAAGTACAGAAGGGCTTGAACTCTAATATGGTGGTTTTGATATGGGATCCTCCTAATGTTTTCATGTGAAAATTTTTGATGCATTATAATATTTGAATAATAATTGTATTGTATTGCATATGATTTTGAATATCTGAATGTGATATGAACTGAGAATATTTGAAATGCGGGTCTCATATAGATGTACTTCTGAACTGTGATTTCTAATATGATAAATTTTAAAATATGAGTATATCCATATGTTGACCTAAGAGGTCATAGGAGGTATTATCTGCTCACTACATGATATTTATATGTTTTTCAGATAAGGATATAGAGTTTGATCATTTCCCTTCAGATAATTGACCAGCTAGACGACATGATCTCTGGGTGAGTCTACTTTGTTTCCAAGACTCGTAGATTTTGATTTATATTGTACTTGTACTCTAGAGTATGTTCTATATGCCACAGGCATGATCCCTACTTCTGTTGTTACTCTGATATTTGTGGACTTTGTCTGTATATGGTATATGTATGGGAGAACCTATATGTATCTGTTTCCATGATAAATGATTGGAATATTCATGTTTATGAAAAATATATGTTCGTGGTATACGTGTTTCATGTGCCCTAAAATTAGGGGCGTGACACTATTTGGAGTTAGCTTTATTTTATTTTGCTTTGCATACTCACTACTAGAAAAAACGAAATCAACTATGGAAAAATTCCATCTCTAAATAAGAAAATTTCCATATCTAATTTTGCCATTTCTAAGCTTTTAGAAATGGAATTTAAATTTCGTCTCTGATTAGAGATAGATTTTTTCCATTTCTAAATATTAAAATTTCTATCTTTAACATTTACTCCTTTGGTGGATAGATTCAATCTCTACAGAGACGAATTTTTTCCATCTCTGAATTTAGAGATAGAAATAAGTTCCATCTCTAAATTTAGAGACGGAATAAATTTTCGTTTCTAACTATTAGAAATGAAATTGGCTTCTTTCTTCAATTTAACTAATTTTTCTTATTTTTTAATTATCCTAAACCAATAATTATCTTGTAAATAATTATATGACATTAAAATATAAATATCAAGAAGAATTAAACAATTTTTCATAAAAAATGTATCAATTATATTAATACGGAATACAATCATCCATGAATAATATAAAATATAAAATGTACCAGACCATAAATATCAATACTTGATTTAGCCTTTCTTGCAAGTATTATGTACCAGACCATCATTTCCAACTATAATATCTTGTCTACTTATGTTCATGTTATCGTTCATTAGTAAAAAATTATCATGAAAGCACCAATCACCCACATATCTTTCTATTTGATTAAAAAGAAATGCAAAACAAATTATACGTACAACTTTATATATTCTTTTTCCTTCTTTATCTCGTGGATTTGTTGAGTCCTTACTTGATTTGTCAACATTAATATATTTATGTTGATAAAAGTCAGAATTCATGCAACATAAAGTGATGGTTACCCATGTGGCAAGAAATAACATAGATCTAATTTCTAACCTGATTACCAATAACCATTATTTGAAATTCATCTCGCTCTTGTTGACGCTTCTCAATTTAGGCCTTAAGAGATGTAGTGTTTTAGCTCCCTAAATAGATTGGAGAACTGTCTTTAGAATTAACAAAAAAGTCACAGTAATCAAGTAGCATTGCTTTCTAAAATAAGAAATTCTTGAATGTTGGAAAAATTAATAAATTTTGATTTTTATTGGCAAAAAGAAACAATAGATTTTGATTTTTACTTGATGTAAGTATGTAACATCATTTGTCTACATTTAATATGACAAAATTTTAAATCTTCCTACCATTCTAGTAATTGTTGCAATCTCCCTGTCTTTGGATTGTAATTGTCCTTCAAGCCTCTCAACTTTGGCTTCCAATCTTGATATGTCAGATAAAAGTCTATGAAATTAAAGAATTAAGGGAAAATTAGCCTAATCAATTAATTTGTAAGACTATTAAGAGGAGGTCTACTGATGGTTCCTGACCGGCACAATATTAAATAATCCTAAAACTCGATTTCTAAAATTTCATTGAGATAATGTGGAACTATAAGTGTGAACATTATAATCATACACCATTTTCTTCAATAATATGCATGAAAATATAGTCGTATATTATTAAAAAATAGAACATATAGAATACAAACTAAGGGAACATAAGGAAAAAGAATTGATAAAGTTGAATGGCAGGTACTTCAAAAGAAATGAAGATAAATACAGAAAAGCAACTTCAAGTTTATTCATAATAGACAATTAAAAGAATAACCGGGAAATTGAACAAAGCCACACCAAAACTGATACCATAATTCAAGCATCTTAGACCCAGAAGGCCAAAACTAATAAATATACTAAGAATATAACGTACAGAGCCCAATTACTGCTGTCTTTATTCATTAATAGACTCTCAAAACTCAAAATCCCACTATCTCTACTGATGCAAGAAGTATATAAAATTGCAAGTCTGTGCAATGGAAACCTGTCCAAAGTAAAGACAAATATTAAAAGAAAAGTAAAAATACTTTTCTTTTTCCCAGAGTATAATCAAAAAAATTGTAGATCAATTCTCACCGGGTCATTTGTGAAAAGATCCAAAGAAGCTAAAAATCTAAACGTAACAAGATATTGGTTTAAATACTTGGTGCAATGCTCTGAGTTCCTCGCATCAACAAACATGTACTCTCTAAAGACAACATAGGTGAACAACAAGCGTACACACATAATGGGAGATGTTTTGAAAGAAACCCATGGATTAAATTTTAGGAACGCAAATGTAAAATGTAAGGTAAAAGACAATTAAAGGGTAAACTCACCCAGTTGTGAAGGGAGACTGAGAAGATAGTTGTTAAAAAATAGAACAAGACAGCAGAGGAAGAGTTATAGAGAATGAGAGAGATGGAAATGGCTAGGGTTTATTGAAATTTGAAATTACCCGAGGATCAAAATCTCCATTAGTGGCTGGCATTGTTGTGTTGAGAGCTTCTTCTTCTTCTTTGATAGAGTAATTGAGTTAACAAGAAAAAAAGGGCAAATACAAAAGTTAGTTAAAGACTATTATGATAACGTGTCATTATGTTAGAGGTCTATCTAGTAGTAAGCACGTGTATATAAGTCATTTGTATTGATCTTAAAAAATGAATGAACTAATTCAATGGCATTTCTTTTGTTATTCTCTATGCACTCTATTCGTCTCTATATTCCTTCATGGTATCAGAGCACTGGTTATTGGAGACTTCATAAATTATTTTAGTTGCACAAAAGCAAGAGCTTGTTTCGTTTAACCATTCAATCTCAGTGAAGTTAGATGAGCAGAATTTTCTGCTATGGAAAGAGCAGGTATTGACTGCAATTTTTGGTCACAGCCTAAAAAAGTTTATTGAAGATGCAAACAACGAATCGCAATAATTCTTTTCAAATGAAGATGTTATTGTAGGAAGAATTAATCTTGGATATCTTATATAGAAAAGACAAGACAAGCTACTGATTTCTTAGCTATTATCGTCCATGACAAAACCTATTCTTACACGATTGGTAAGTTGTAAAACTTTTTACCAAATCTAAAATAAACTTCAAATCTTCTTCTCCTCGCAGAAGTGAACGAGAATAAGGGAACTTTGTTTTCAACCTCAATCACTCAAGAAAGATACAATGTCGATCAGTGAATATATGCTCAAGATTAAGAATTTTTTTGATGCATTAGAAGCTATAAATGATCCACTGTGTGAATGTGAAAAAGTGGAAGCTATCTTGAAAGGGTTGGTTCTAAATTTAATGGCTTTATCATAGTTATTACCTCAAGAAGCCATCCTTATTCTGTAAGTGAAATTGAGGCTCTCTTGATGGTGCAAGAAGAAAGAATTGACAAAGCCAAGAAAGAAATGGACTATGTTATATCTCAAGTAAATATAGCAATATTTCAAGTTAATCTAGCTTCAAATGGCAACCATAATCCATCTTAGTTTGGAAATCGTGGAGGAGGTGGTTTTGACAGAAACAATTATGGCAGAACAAATAAATTTTGAGGTCAATTTTCTTCAAGAGGGAGAAGAAGGTTTGGCAGGCAAGGCCACAACAAACCTCAATGTCAACTATGCAATAAGACATGACACATGGTTTGGCAATGCTTCTATATGTATGATCCTTCATTCACACCTGGTTCTGGATCAAGTTCTCACTATGTGGGTAACCCAGCCAATTATAATCCAAGTTTATCCCAAACTAGCTATGATAATTTAGCAAACATAGCCCAGTCATATTTCAGAAACTTACCATCTTCTGTAGCATCAGTAGCCTCTGCTGACAGTCTTGTAGACCATTTGTGGTACCCGAACTCTGGAGCAACCTCATATGTTACTCCTTATGAGGAAAATCAGCTAATCAAGCATGATTATGTAGGACCAAATAAACTCTAAGTTGGAAATGGCATGGGTTTGCCAATTCATCACATATGTTCTTCAGTTCTCAATTCATCTAGCTTATCAGCAAAGAATCTAATAAGTGTTGCTAAACTTGCCAGAGATAATCAAGTATATTTTGAATTCCATCCTTATGTGTGTTTTGTCAAATGTCAGGTTACTAAGGAGGTTTTGCTACAAGGAACATTTAAACCAAATAGACTCTGCTTTTTGAGGAGTGAGTTTTATAACCATGAATTAAATACTTTCATCTTAGTTGTCTGTTGTAACATCCCTAATTTCGTTTCATGAATTAATAAAAATACAAAGTATTCAAAGTAACATCCCTAATTTTGTTTTTTAAGGTACATAAATATTTAATTAAGGAAATAAAATTTATTAGAAATTTTTAGATATCTAAGGAAATATAATCCTTAGAAATTCTTCACCTTACGTGTATGCATATAAATGTTCTAAAATTAATGGAATAGGTAAAGAGAGAAAACCTAAGAGGAAAAATTAGAAATAATATACTGAAGAAATGTGAAATTCTTGGGTAAGGAAGATAAATTTTTGGAAACAAGTAAATGTTTAATATATTCACCCATACATTGGGTTTTCACCTATGAACACTTCATATAGAGTTTTTTCACTTCACATAAGTTTCTAGCAAGCCCATTGGATAACTTAAACAAGAAATAAAACATAGACTTGGACTAGGATATAGAAATTGGACTGGTAGCCCAAAAAATATGAAAATGTGTCCAAACCCTCCAAGAAAGGTAGAATTTTATCCAAAGCAAAGGAAATGGGTAGGAATAAGCCCAAATCCAAGAGGAAAAATAAAATAAAATAAATCATGTGATAATATAATAAAGATTAGGTTACATGGCTTTAAGACAAAAATTTAGCAAGTGGTATGATAATACAAAGCTTTAGGACAAAACATCTATATCTTACACTCATCATTTTAGCAAGTGGTATGATAATACAAAGCTTTAGGACAAAACATCTATATCCTACACTCATCATTTTAGCAAGTGATATGATAATACATGACATTAGGACAAAACATCTATATCCTACACTCATCATTTTAGCAAGTGGTATTATAATACATGACATTAGGACAAAACATTCCTATCCCACACAAATAATTTCAACCAAATAATGGAGATTCCAGGGTTAGAAATTTGCCACCTAAAAAGGCAAACCTATCATAATTGATTAAGACAAAAGAAAAAGGAAATGAATCCCTAAATCAAAGGGACCTTGTCCCTTATCTTAAGAACATATTATCATAATTTTTAAAATACAAATCTCCTTTTCCTATGCATATCTTGAATAAGGAAGAGGAAGACAAGAACATGAGTTGTTTGTTTTCTAAAAATTCAACTAAGTGTATCCTAATTGTGATAAGGTAGACCCATGATCATGAAAGGTGAATTATTTGGTGGTCTATTTAAGCAAAACCCACCCCTATAACATTAGAATTTTCGTCCAAGTGAGGGAGAGGAAAAATAGAAGCAAGGTAGAGTGAGGAAAGGAGAGGAAGAAAGGAAGAAAGAGGAAGGAGAAATCTAGAGGACTAAGTGCTCAAGGTAAGTTTAACAATATTTCTTTTTGAAGAAAAGATTTGAAACTTGTAATATTTATATGAGATTTTGATCTTAGAACTTTGATGATTGGTCATGGATGTTGCTATATCATGTTACATATTATGTATGTTTGAATACTTAGGCTGGTGTAGATAGTTCTGCATATATATGGCTATGGGTGGCAAAATTTTAAGCTTCTGTTTTTAAAATTTTGGAAAGAATCGGTAAGGAATTAAAAAAAATGATTAACATGAAAAATGTAGATCTATGACTCACAGATTTTTAGCCACTAAAATCACTCAATTTGGAGTCCATATGAGGTAGAAATGGTCCGATTAGTAAGCAGTGATCAAAAAATGGTTCATCAGGGAAGAATATGTTAGGATAGCTTCTGTGTTTTAATTTTTGGGAACATTTTGTAGGGAATTAAAATAAATGGTTAACATAAGAATTATAGACACAGATTTTTAGCCACTGAAATCACTCAATTTGGAGTACATATGAGGTAGATATGGTCTCATTAGTAAGCAGTAATCAGAAAATGGTTAATCAGGGAAGAATATGTTAGGATAGCTTCTGTGTTTTAATTTTTGGGAACATTCTATAGGGAATTAAAATAAATGGTTAACATAAGAATTATAGATATATGTGTCACGGATTTTTAGCCATTAGAATCACTCAATTTAGAGTATGTATGAGGCAGATATGGTCCGATTAGTATACAGTAGTCAGAAATTGGTTAATCAGGGAAGAATATTTTAGGATAGCTTCTATGTTTTATTTTCTGGAAACATTATGTAGGGAATTAAAATAAATGATTAACATAAAAATTATTGCTATATGTATCACGGATTTTTAGCCACTGGAATCACTTAATTTGAAATTCTTATGAGGGAAATATGGACAGTTTAGTAGGTACAGGTCCGAACCTACCGGAGAAGAAATAACCTGTACTTTGAGGGAGTAATATCACATTGATTTCTTAATAGTTTGCTAAACTATTCAACATAATAGTTTTAGATAATTGTTTTATCTTTAAATTTACATCAAGATCACTTACATCAGAGTTAAATTGAGAGAGTTATGCTCTTAATAGTAAGAGAATGTCAGATAGGATGAAAACCTGCATAAAAAAAATAAAGAAATAAAATCAATATTTAAAAAAGAAGAAGAATCTTTTAAATGAAAATAATAAATGACTAGTATATGCCATAGCCATTGCCATTGTATGAACTTCTTACCATTTTAATTGTGAAATTTTGACATGAAAATATTTTATAAAGTGATATTTGAAATGGTTATGTTCATGGCATGATTACCAATGATTTTTGGTAATAATTATATTTTGATGAACATACTTGTTATTGAAAGCATATTTTTGGCTATCATTGTGAAAAGTGAGCCCGGTCACATGGCAATCTGTGTGGTGCACCAGTAGGAGACGCCTTACCAACGGTTATGATTATGCTAATGAGAAAAGAAAGAGAAAGTGTGCCATGTCGGACGAAGCGAGAAAAGTCCGTATCGGAGAGTAGAAAATACTCACTTTGACCGGAATAGCTTGATATGAGAATAAATTGATAGTCATCATATGATATTATGAAAATAGTTAATCCTGTGATACATGTCATTATTGTACAATTCTCATGTGCATAGATATAGTGCAGTCATATAACCAAAGATATTTGCTATAGTTTATACAGATGAACATGATATGATGAGCTATATTGATGATTTATTGTTAAACTTACTAGGATTTAATTCTCACTATATTTCCATGTCATGTTCAGAAGAATAATTATGCAGATTTTCTCTATGGCATTGGATCGAGTTACTCTATTTTGAACTGATCCCAGTAATATATATGGTGTCTATGGTCGAGTTGACTAAGATTCCGGTGAAGGTGCAACCACCCGCACTCGTATCTCTGGAACTGGTCAACAGGGATGAATAAGATGTAATTATATATGTGTTAGACTTTTGTACGGATGTTATTGATTAATGATATCTATGTAAACTCTGTATTATATAAATTAAATAAATGTTATTTTTAGTTAAGTTGTAACGAGGTAATAACTTCATGGTATTTTAAATTTTTTTTTTACTTAAATGGAGTTGTTACATCTGTCATATTTAAGCACTTATTTTTCATACTTATATTTAGTTCTGTGCTTCCTTTACAGATGGAAAAAAAAATAGAAAATAGACTTAATTGGAGGAATCAAATCTAAATTGTGGTTCTTTGGGAATGATGTCTATAAATCAAGCGGATAAAATAAATTCATTAAGGATGGATGAGTAAGGAGCATTATCTTTTTGGGATATATGTGTCGATTCAATCTTGATTTATGACCATATTATCTAAAGAATTTAAACATAAAGATTCAAAGACCATCAAATGTTGAAAATCTGTTTGTTGTTTTGTTTTTCTACCCCACTTTGCTCCAGTATTTTAATCACAAATCATAAATTGCATATCCAATATATATGAAATTTGGTAAGTGAATAGATGACATAACTTTCTACAACTTTTATGTTTACGTCATCAGCAAATTCGGACATTAAAAGGGTAAACATTGGGCTAGAAGAAAATATACTTACAGTTGTAGTCCAGCCCAACCTTACTGTAGTATTTGGGCTGTATATCATAAAATATGCAGTGAATATATACGAAATTTGTCAGGTAGATAGCTGACACAATTTGTTACAACTTTTCTTTTCACATAGGCAGCAAATTTAGTGGCTATCAAAGAGGAATATCATGATTACGTTTGGTGGACGTAGTGCAATACAACCTATCAACTTTAGTGCAACTTACTTTGTCACTTACCTCACTACTTCTATCTATAAATAAAGAGAACTTGTGAGCTAAGAGGAGGTCGAAAATAGTTGAAGAGAGTGTAATTTTGAGATCATAAATTTGGGTTTTTAGTATTGTAATGTTCTTATTTCTTTAGACACTTTGTTATCCTTTTATAATATCATCATGCTTGTTCATCTTCAATTTTGTTTTCTTACTTTGAATATGGAGAACTAATCTCTTTATGCTAAGGTAAAGGGTAAAATTCTTGGTATGAGAATAATAATCTATCTAATTCTTAATCTTAATGTTTATCTTTGATATTGTATTTACCTTATTTCTTTTCTCATGTTATTTCTTAATGGCTGGTTTTATCAAACTGTCTATTTCTTGTTATTTTATTGGTTAGTTTTACCAAACTGTCTATTTCTTGTTATATTATGGTATTGTGTTTACTTTCTTACCTCTTATCTCTTGTTATCTTATTGGCTGGTTTTACCAAATTGCCTATCTCTTATTATATTTATGGCTGGCTTTACTGCCTATTTTATGTTATTATTGTCTATGGTTGGCCTCGCCACCTATCTCTTGTTATGTTTCTTCTTCGTACCTCTTTTCATTCTAATCTTGTAAAGTGTGAACCTTGATACATTGTAGAAAATTTTTGGCACAATAAATTCTTAAATCAATCTTGATTTATTTTAGAAAATATAATAATTGGCACAATGTATGTTTGAATCTATTTTACAAGCATGTATTAATGGTGTAAAATAAGGTAAATATAATTCATGTATAAACAAAAGTGAGCTCAAATTAACACATTTTTCGATTAGAACCTTATTCATGTGAGGATTTCAAATGAGTGATAAAAGAGTTAAATATATCATTACTCATACCAAAAGTGGATCCTCTAACCTTAGCATTCATTTTTACCTTGAATACATTTTAATTTAATTTAAGTACATCAATTCCCTGCACACTTAATTTAATGTTCTTCTCACAAAACAAATATTTTGACAATTAGGTTAGAGTTATCTATTTGGATTCAAATTAAAGTTTTCTTTCAATTATCAATCTTCGTGGGATCAACCTTGCATACCGTTAAATCTGTACTCCAACAGATTCGTGCACTTGCGAGTTTAATTTAAACAACAAATTTTTTGACCATATCTCCCTTAATAATATTCCCAAATCGATTGTAAATAGTGTTATATTAAATAATGATGTTGATTTTGTAATTTGGCATAATAGATTTGGGTATTGTTCATTGCCTATAGCTAATTAAATACTCAAACTGTGTAATATACCTATTTTGAATAAAAATACACTTGCCTCATTTTGTGAACATTGCACTTTAGCTAAGTCTCACAAGCTACCATTCACAGTATCCATAACTGTGTATTCTCAACCACTTGAACTCTTTCAAGCTAATGTGTGGGGCCCAGCCCTGGTTACGGCAAATCTCAACTACCAATACTACATCTTGTTTGTTGATGCACATACTAAATACAGTTGGATTTATTTTTTACTAGAAAAATTTGATGTAGCAGTTGTATTTCAACAATTCAAGACCATGGTGGAATTGTAATTTGGCAACAAAATAAAGATGGTTCAAAAAGATGGAAGTAGTGAATTTAGATCTTTAACCCCAATTCTGAATCAACATGGCATACTGCATCGAATAACATGCCTTTATACTTCTCAGCAGAATGGTAGAGTTTAGAGAAAATATAGACATGTCACCAAAATGGGGTTAGCCCTTCTCTCCATAACTCATATGCCACTCAAATACTAGCCATATGTATTCAGAACTACTATTTTTATCATCAATCAACTGCCAACCTTCACTTTGAATCACAAATCTCCATATCAAGTTCTCTTCAACAAACTCCCAGATTATACTCAATTCAGAGTATTTGGATGCTCTTGTTATCCACTACTCATACCATACCAGAAGCATAAATTCAGCCTTAAATTAGTCAAATGCACCGACCTTGGTCCAGCTCCCAACTACAAAGGTTTCAAATGTCTGGATCCTAATGGTCGTATATACATAAGTAGACATGTTACCTTCAATGAGTTTGACTTTCCCTTTAAATTGCTTATTCCAAAATCATCTCTACCTTCAAGTAACATTTTAATTCCACCAACCCCACTACCCTCTTTTGCACCACCCACCATCTCTCTCAACCTTCCTCATAATCACCCATTTCCTAACCCAAACACAAGTTCACCATCTATCTCTCCATCGCCTAGCCATTTCACAACCAATACTTCCTCACCATCCATCACAATAGCTCCCAGTTCACCTTCCACAACTCTAACTGCTTCATCTAATTTTCCATCACCCCCACCCTTGTTGTTGGCAACCATCCCATGATAACTAAAGCCAAAAATAGTATTTTTAAACCCTGAGCACTTCTTATAGCCACTGAACCAAGTTCTTTCAAAGAGGCATTCACCACTCCTCATTGGAATACTGCCATGCAAGAAGAATATGATGCATTAATGAGAAACCACACTTAGACTCTAGTGTCCTTACCACCGGGCAAAATTCCCATCGACTACAAATAGGTATACCAAGTAAAGCAGAATCCAAATGGAATAATTCAGAAGTTCAAAGCTCGACTTGTAGTGAAGGGATTTCACCAACAACTTGGATTCGATTATACCAAAACCTTCAACCTTGTCATAAACCCAGTAACTATCAGAATAGTCTTGGCTTTGACATTAACACAAGGATGGAAACTACACTAAGTTGACATAAATAATACGTTCCTCAATGGAAACTTACAAGAAGAAGTGTTTATGAGCCAGCCTCTTGGATTTGAACAAGGCTTTAAAAATATTTTCTGCAAGTTACACAAATCTTTATACTGTCTCAAACAAGCCCCAAGAACCTAGTTTAAGAAGTTAGCTAACACCTTAGTTACTCTTTTCATCAAGACAAACCATCACATTCTTCTAGTTCTTGTATATGTTGACTACATCATTATTATTAGCAGTTCACCTTCGTCCATTTCTCAGCTAATTCAGTAACTCAATTTAGTCTTTCCTTTAAAAGACCTTGGCAACCTTAACTTCTTTTTGGGCATTCAAGTCACTCGGCAAAATGATGAGTAACTATTTCTTTCTCAACAAAAGTATATCTCTAATTTGCTCCCTAAAGTTGGTGTGTCCACTACTAAATCTCAACCAACTCCTATGGTTTCATCCACACGTTTAACTACACAAGGCACCAAAAGCTTTGAAAATTCATCTCTTTATCGAAGTATAGTGGATGCATTACAATAGCTTATAGTTACACGGCCTAAGCTAGCCTACTCAGTTAATCGAGTATACCAGTTTATGCAGAATCCATTAAAAGAACATTGGTCAACAGTAAAACATATATTGAGGTATCTAGCTGGCATAATTAGCCTTGCCTTATGCTTTACTACATTTGACTATTTACAATTAACTGCCTTCTCGGATGTGGATTGGGCTAGTGACATTGAAGATTGCCGAAGCACTTTTGGTAACTATGTCTTCTTTGGCAATAACCTCATTTCATGGTGCTCCAAAAAGCAACTAACTGTATCCCGATCCTCCACTAAAGTAGAATATCGTAGCTTAGCAAATCTTGTAGCTGAAGTAACCTGGATCCAATCTCACCTTCAAGAACTTAATATCAAAGTACCACCTCCAAGAATTTTCTATGACAACCTTGGAATTGTCTTACTCTCAGCTAACTCAATCCTCCACTCACGCACCAAGCAACTTGAGATTGATCTTCATTTTGATCGAGAGAAAATATTACAAAAACAAATTATCATCTCTTATATTAGTGCTGATTAACAAGTAGCTGACACTTTAACCAATCCTCTTCCCTTGTTTTCCTTTCTCAAATTTCGTTCCAAACTCAGACTCACCTATCAAGTGCCCTTGAGTTTGAGGGAGGATGATAGAGTAATTGAGTTAACAAGGACCAAAAAAGGAATAGTTAGTTAAAGAAAGTTATGATAACGTATCATTATGTTAGAGGTCCAGCTAGTAGTAAGCATGTGTATATAAGTCATTTGTACTGATCTACAGAAATAAATGAATTAATTCAGTTACATTTCTTCTATGTTATTCTCCATACACTCTATTCGTCTCTGTATTCTTTCAATTGAGTTAACAAGGACAAAAAGGGAAAATATAGAAGTTAGTTAAAGACAGTTATGATATCGTGTCATTATGTTAGAGGTCCAACTAGTAGTAAGCAAGTATATATAAGTCATTTGTACTGATATTCAGAAATGAATGAATTAATTCAGTTACATTTCTTTTCTGTTATTCTCCATGCATTCTGTTCGTCTTTGTATTCTTTCATTCTTCAAGCTTGCAATGAAATGGGAGTCTCTATGATGGAGTGTTGGTTAGGTAGATCTAAGCGATAGGGAAATTTGAAAAAAATAAATAAAATCTAAAATTTCTGAAGGGGAAATTGATAGAGCGGACTCGTGAAGAACGACAATTCAATAATTATCATGCGTAGTCAAGACTTTAGTTTTAATTCATACATCCAATAGAAGAGAAACAAGTGGATCAAATTCGCTTTTTGTTCTACCTGATTCACATATGGTGCTTTTTAATTTCTTGCCAAAAAGAGGAAGATTTTCCTTGTTAATATTTGGGTTGGCGCCAGGTCCCATGAGGAAGAACGCAGTACTAGAAAATAGAAATCTTTTGGCGCCATGGACTCTTTTGGTATTTTTCATTTTTAAAGTATTAAATGGAAATATTATGTTAATAAACATCGAATTTATTATTTTTTGTAGGAAGAATTTATTAAAAAATAAATTTAAATCACCCTTTTAAATATATTAATAGCTGGACATGCACTTTTTATAAAGAGCATAATCTTTGTGATATTTTTTTGGGTACATAATCTTTGTGATAATTATTTTATTATTCCACAGCTGAAGTAATAATTATATTATTTATTTGTTTATTAACTAAATTATTTATGTGTTATAAGAGATATTTTTATAGTCAGATAAAAAGATATTAAAAATTTATAAATCCATGTATAATAGCATAGAGAACGTGGTAAAAATAAAACAGAATTAATTTCAATCTTCAATGTGGTAGATTATTATTTTTTTTCTTATATATTATTGACTACTTTTTTTTTCTACACAAGTTTTTTTCAGGCAACAAATTTCCACATTTTGTCTTAAACATTATTTAACCTGGCAACCAATTATATTAGAGCTAAGAAAGATGCAAACAAAAAAGGAATGAAAAAAGTAAGTGGCAATTATAATTGCTTTCCATGATTAATGTTAATGGATTGATCTAATTGTTAACGAAGTGCTTTTTATTTTAAACATTTGAAGTTAAAATTTGAACAGTAACACTTTAAAAAAGTTATGTTTTAAAATATACTAAAGTAATGTAACAACGTACTTAAACTTTGCAGCAAAAAAAAAAAATTGCTTGCCATGATTAAGCAACGCCCTGATGCGTATTTATCTCTACATTCGTCTTTAACTATAGATTAAAATTTATTTGTAAAAATAGAGATAAAAAATTAGAGACGAAATTTTTCAGTTTCTAATTTCATCTTTAACAATAATTTAAATATTATTTTAAAAATGAGATATGAATGTAGAGACCAAAAAATTCTGTCTCTAATTTTTTGTTTTTAATAATATTATTTTAAAAATTAGAAACAAATTTTTTTTGTCTTTATATTTATCTTTAATAATAAATAAAAATTTGTTTGCAAAATTAAAGACAGAATTAGAGATGAAACTTTTTTTATTTTTAATTTCGTCTCTAACAATAAATAAAAACGAATTTTTTTTTATTTTTAAATTATGTCTCTGTTAGTGAAAATTTACTTTCTATCAAATTTTAAAATTTGTCTCTATTAGAGACAGACTAATTTTGGTCTCTAAATTAACTTTTTTTTAATAATAACTGTTTAGTTTATTGATTATTTAAATAAAATTGGAATGTTAAAAGTTGGTAGTTAACCAGAATTTTACTAATTCCTCCTGGGATATGCTCTCTACTTTTTTAGTGTATTGCAGATGCAATATATGTAATTGCATAGTTGTCAAAATGACAATTAATTGTCTTTTTAAGATGATGTCTCTCCACTTCTTTAGTTCAAGAAGTTGTTTGCTGGAGGTGCTTTCTCCACCCAAAGACTCGATCTAATTTTCGAGCACCCCTGTCAAAACCTTGTTCTATTCACACAGCTCTCTTCTTTATCTCAATTAGAGATGGTATCCCTAGAGATATTTTTTTCATCTTAAATTCTAAATTTTAAATTTAATTTATTATTTGAACGCTCCTGTCAAACTTTAGTTTGTTTAGGATCTTATTATTTTTTCTATTTTTTTTCTCTAATAAAAAATAAAGAGAGAAAGAAAGAGCAACAATTGCATAAAAATGGCTTTCAAATTTCTTGGAACAAAATACATGTCACCCTGAAGATTTTCTTCTCTCTAATTCAGCAAAAGGAAGAGAAAAAAACGAAGAGGGAATCATGGTTGGGAGGAACTTTCTTGGATGATTCTGAGTGAAGGAAAACACAAGGGACACGCGAAGGGGAGAAGGAGTCGCTGTTGAAACTCAATGTTAGAGAGTTACCGTCCAGCATCAAGGAGGTGCAGTAGCTGTCGTCAACCATCTTCATCGTGGATCCAGGCAACAACCGAACCTCCGGCAACAGCAGTGAGTTAGTTCCTTGTTTCAACTTCAAATATTCTTTCAGTTTTTCTTATTCTAATTTGAAGTTTTCTGCCTACATTGTATTTTTTATTTTGGACCAACTTCAATCGTTGAGCTCATCGTGTTCTCACTGTAACTACCCTAAGAACATCTTGTAGTGTTGTTTATTTTATTTTATTTTATACTTAAGTTTTCTGGTAATGCTGCCAGGTTTAGTAATAGGTGATTTCATTGTCTTGGTAATAATGAGCTTAATCTCACCGCGCACATTAACCTTCTTTGGGTTTCTTTTGTGGACTGGAATAAATTCTGCTCTCGGGTTCCTATCTTTACCTTGCTTGGATTAAATATCGTTAATCTCAGTTTCCCTTGCATAAAGATAGTGAGCGTTTTTCCCAAAAATACTGTATATCGTGAAAGGCTTATTCTTGGTAAATTCCATTTTGTTCTTGAAATGTAGGAGTTGAGGCTGATCTATTTGGAGACATTTGGTCTATATTTACACATTTTGTAATTAAGTACTAACTGGTTTATGCTTAAGTTGAATGGACACCCATATAGCATACTGGTAATGTTTTGAGGACTTGATTTATAGGAGGTTCAGGTATAATACATTTGACAATCTGTTTGTAATTCTTGGGTGATGCATTTTGGTATCTTGCTTTGGGCTATAGATTGCATTTTGGCATTTTCATGTTGGGGTCTCAGATATGCGGTAGAGCTCTATGATGGATTTTTGGGTCTGCCATTCTTTTAGGTCTAGATTTGTTTATAGTGGTTGCCTTGACACTTTTGTATCCAAAAGTACGTGCCTGGAGGCTGCATGGATTGATTTTGATGTTAATAAATATATGTTTAGTGACTGTTTTGGATTGATTTCAATGCCAATACATTGCATGTGGTTCCATTTTTATTTGGATGCCAACAAATGAATGGCAGCTACCATCACTACAATAAAAATATATTTTAGCCACGGTTTCAAACGTAGTTAAATCTTTTAAAGATGATTGCATGAATAGTCACAAAATCGATGTTCTAGTTACGATTTTGAGAACAATGGATAATTCATCGTTAAACCATTGCCTTTTAAACTCTTTTTTTTTTTTTTATACGCATATAATTTATCCACAATAATAACAATATTCATAGAAAAATTGATTTAACGAACAAAAGAAAATTAAATTTTACAATCAAAATGGATATTTAATTTAAATTTGAATAGTATTGTTACATTATAATTATAAAAAATTTACAGTATAAATATAAATTAACTTTCAGAGTCTCGAAATAGGTGTCCACTGCTTTGATCGTTCAATGCCTTAAAAAAAAGATATGTTATTAGTAATAAGAAAATCAATTGCAAGAATATTCATATTACATGATCTTACAATCAAATTTAATCTATATGAATAAACTCTTATATAACATAATCTGGTTTAAAAAATTATCAAGTAGTTTCTACAGAAGTCTCTCCAAAAAAAAGAAAAAGAAAGCATTTACATAAATTCAAAAGCTTCCTGCAACATATCCAACATCATCAAAGCTTGCATTATTGTTGTTTTTTCATGGAAGAAAATGGAAGGAAGACGAGGGAGAAGCATTCTTCGATGGGAGGGAGAAGTTTTCTCTAAATGGAAGAAAATGGAGGGAAGACGAATGAGAAAAATGGGAGAAAGATGTGGGGGGAAGATAAGGGGAAAGGGGTAAAAATTGAATTATGATCGTATTAATTGACGATTTTAAAAAAACTTGTCACTAAAAATTGACTATTTAAAAATATCAGTCAAAAATAACAATATTTATTGAGAATTTTTAAAAAAACCATTGCTAAAAATTGATGGTTTTAAAAAAAAGCAGGAAATAACGAAACTTAGTGATGGTTGTTTAAACAACCATCGCTAAATAGCAATTGTTTACAAAAATATTACTAAATAACCATGATTTAAAAACTGTCATTATTTTGTGCTTTAGTGATGGTTTTTCTAATCGTCGTTAAATCTCTATTTTTGTAGTGCTTGTTTTCAAATTATATGCACGTTTTGGGGCCTCCATATTTGTATTTAATTATTATGTGCATGTCCAGTGCCTGTTATCTTTAATGCTGCTAGGCATGTTTTAGTATCTACCAAGGATTTAATTATTGGAATTAAATTGTAGTCCATTTGATTACTTGCCTTTCTTGATGAGACTCTAACTTTCATTATTTTTCTTTTGAAATATACATTGTTGGAATAATATGGGTAATGCTTTGAGAAACCATGAGAGAGTCTAGGGAACTGAAACTTGGCAAGCATTTGAAACTCTTGAAATATTCCCAACGGTCCATTTTATATTTTTGCAATAAAATCATCCATGTTTAGAATATTTCTGTGACACTCTAGTAGTTTGAAAAGGCTTTTATGTTAATGATGAGTGAGGTAACTGTTCGACCAAAAGGTGGCCCCTTAAGGGCATAGGATTCATTTAGGATGCATAGCATCTTTAAATTTTACATTCCACAATTTGCCCATTTACTCACATTTCTATTTCTTGCCTGCATTGTCGTTTTTCAAAAACCAAAAGATTGAAAATTCTTATTTTAAAAAAATTCAAAAAGTAGAAAATTTCTTTTCATTAAAAAAATTAAAAAAATTGTTTTCTTCCAAAAATTCAAAAAATGTAAAAAATTTCTTTCTTGAAAAAAACTAGAGAGAAAAAAAAATTCTTTTTTTTTTTGCAAAGATATTTTTAAAAAAGGAAATTTCCTTACCCGTAAAATTTTCAAAAAAAATAATAATAAGAAAACTCCATTCTTCAAAAATCCAGAATATTGAGAAAAATAAAAATAAAACATAAGGCCAAGGGAGGTAATAGTTTTTCAAATAAAATCAATTAAACTCACCTGACTCCTTTTGGGCAACCATTAGCCACCTAATCTTCTTTTAGGTTTGTATTGAAAGGCTAGGATGAAGGTAGGATAAGGATGTATTAAGGGCTAGTTCTCCTTAGAGGCTTTCTTTACCACTTTATTTTTCATGTTTATGCATAGTAGCCCAACTTTCTCTCCCAATTCTCCTTTTTCAACCCTCTTTTAGGTTATCTCTTTCCTTCTCTTTTTCTTTGGCTTTTTCTTTTTCTTTTTCTTTTTTTAACTATTTTCTACTTCTTTTCTTTTTTTGCCACTTTTCTTTTTGAATTTTATATTTACGCTGGTATTGCAAATACCTTGCCTAATGGGTGAATATATTATAATTGGTCTTTCAATTAGGATAGGATTTTTAGTTGCAATACAATGAAATAGATATATATTTTATTTTGAGCTCAAAATAAGAGAACTAGAGTCAATTATGCATCAAGGTAAAGCTAGAAAGGTTCAAACTATCTAAAAATTGCCTAAATCTTGTCCTCAACCAAAGCATTCTAGGATTTTACCTTGAGAGTGAATCAAGCAAATTTTAATATTACTAAACATCATGCATATTCATTGTCCTTCCTTAGATTACATACAACATCTATAAAAATATTATGTGCTTAAGCATGAAAATGCCATCCTACACTAGCATTAGCGAAAGAATTAGACATTGCTAAAGAGATATCTTGAAATTACTGCATATTGAATTAGGAGTTACAACTAAGCTCTTCTTTGGACAGTTATTTAACAAACACCAACCACAAAAAGAATACCATATAATGAAACTCATCCTAGAAAAAATTGTGTTTTTATCGATCACCACCAACTATCAAGTAACCCATATCAGAATGAAGCAACCAAATTTCATGGATCTTAGTAAACAAAGTATCAAAAAATCATTGGTAGATTTTTGAAAGCTCTCATGAATATACAAATGCTAGCATAAAATGCAACTACTAACTTGAAAGGAAAAGAAGATAGTCAACTTAAAATTTTAGTAGGTACAAAAATAGAACAAAAGAAAGTCGAATGAAAGAAACAAGTTATTCGCATTATGCATATTCTAGTCAAACCCTACTAATGGCCAACAATAATCATAAGCAAAACTATTCCCCTCAAACTTAATCTTAACATTGCTCCCATTGTAGGAGAATAATTAAAAAAGTCAAAATTAGTATCAAGGGTTAGAAAACTCCCCTTATTATCATGATAATGGGGTAAGGTCAAAATCATTCTCTAAGAACTCTTCATCATTATTAGCATTCTTAATTATTTTCTTTTATGCACTTAGTGATAGATGATAATGGAATATCAGGGAAGGGGTCTATATTTAATCCTAAATGTTGTGTTATCTGATTATTGCATTGCACTTGATATTCAATAAAGATTGCTTGTTGAATTTTTGGGTACTAAATTTCTAGCCTAAGCTTATCCAACTGGGCCAGATAATGTTGGTTTGCTTTTAGGTTAGGTTGTATGCTGAGAGATTGTATGTGGACCTTGCCTGTGTATGATAGGTATTCTCATAATTATTCTCAAGAAAGTAGCATCCAAGGGTGGCTTTGTTTTTATAAGTTCTCCAACTCAGCGATCATGGATGGGAACTAGATGTCATCTCTAATGTTATGAGCTATAATCAAAATGGCTTTGTGAACCACCCATCTAATGTCTTTTCTTTTCCTGCTTACAATATAATATAGTAGTGATGCTCATTTATATTTAATGTCACTAATGTGCATGCTTGGCAATAGCTTGGCAACCAAAAAATAGAACCAAATTTTTACATCCTTGCATATATGCTTAGTTGCAAAATATTTAGGTTGGTCTCTAAACAACCACCATTTAGGTCATAGTCTACATAAATGGCATATTATCTCTTCCTCATGTGCCTCACTCACTATGTAAATAGAGTATTCATAAGTCTTAATGTTTGGGGTTTCATAATATGCATTGATTACTTAAGGACTAAAAGGAACCTTACACTTTCACAAAACTACATAGCCATTTTATGTATCCACTATTTTGGCATAGGATTCTTGTACTCGAATGGCAGACTGAGGTTAAGGTGCTCACAAAATTTGTTCTAGTGTTTATATGCTATATGTTCTATTAACCTTGTATACTTTTTTAGTATCAATATAAAGCCCCTTTTTGGCAATATTTCCTTTTTTGCATGTGCTCCATGATATTTCTTTATTATTTGTACATATACAAATTTATTCATGTCAAAACTTGTAGTAAAAAAATACTTTCCCAAACATTATTAGGAGCCATTAGCTATTCCAAAATGAAGCAAAAAGAATTGTGAGAGGCAATGCCTTATCACTAATGTTTCTCAAAATAAAAACGTTTACCTCAAAACTTAGGTCAAACCAAATTGCATCTAAATCAAAATTAATGACCAATTCATATTAACTACACAAGATTATTAGACTTAACCATGAGAATAAGTAAATATATCAATTCTTAATCCTAGTCAAGTGTTTAGGACAATCCTCTATTGTGGTTTCACCAAGATTAATGAATATGTCCCAATAAAGACAAAATCACATGCTAGCATTAATATATTGACTACTCATGCCCTACTTATTCCAAAATCAAGTAAAGAATAGAAAGGGACTTAAATTGGTTACTTCAACTTGTAGCTCAAGGAGACCCTACGAAGGGCTTCTCTAATCTTTACTAGATGCTTCAAATCTTTTGCATGAATGGGCTTTTTAGGGGTTAGGTTGTGGTCACAAGAGGATTTAATGAGATTGGGGTTGAAATTTAGTCAATTTAAGACAAAGTTGGTTAATAAAGGTTTAAGGTTGGTATTTCGTCTATGGAAGAAAAGATATAATGAAAAAACAAGAACTTTTAAAATTTTATAAAGACAAGGGACTTATGGAGTTGTAGCTTCTAGCATGCTTAATGTACCTGCCTTAAGCCGTGACTCCCAGAGGGGACTAATTTCTAGGTTTTTGAGCCATGGATCTTCTTAAATTTGGTTACTGCAATGCCTTGCTTCTTTGCTTTCTTGTTTCTTGATTTGTTTGGATACTTACTTACATGTAAACACCATTTAACTCTTTTATTTCCAAATTAAATGACATTAAAAATTATATAACTATATCTAATATAAACTCTAAATTAAAAATCCAAATTATTAAATATTGAAATGTTTCTAAAAAATACTAAATAATGTAAAATAAGAAAAAGGGTGTGAGAGAAGCTTGGTTTGCTTAAACAACTCCATTATATATATATATATATATATATATATATATATATATATATATATATATATATATATATATATTTGTAAAGTTTCATGAAGTCTTTACTTCTTTACTTCTAATTACTTAACTCATAATAACATTCAACTAATTTAACCAAATATAATCAAAGTTTAAGGTCTACCATTAATACTGATACAATTCTGAGTTTACATACACATCATTAATCAAAATATCCGTACAAAAATTAAACACATAAATATCTACATCTTATTCATCCATGTTGACCAATTCCAGAGATATGGGTGCAGATGGTTGCAACTTCACCGAGATCTTAGCAAACTCGACCACAAACACCTTATTAATTTTTAAGATTTGCCCAAAATAGAGTAACTCTATCCAACGTGCACTAAAAGCCAGAACCATAGAGAAAATCTGCATAACTAGTTTTTTGAACATGATATAGAAATATAATGAGAATTAAATCTCAGTAGTTTTAACAATAAATCATAATCATCATTAATATTGCTTGTCACATCATATTCATCTATATAAACTACAGCAAATATCTTAGGTCATATGAATGCACTTTATCTATGAACATGAAACTCGTACAATAATGACATGTATTGCATGAATAACTATTTTCAGAATATCATATGATGACTATCAACTTATTTTCATATCAAGCTACCCCGGTCAGGGTGATTACTTTCTACTCTCCGATACGGCTTTTCTTGCTTCATCTGACATGACACACTTTCTCTTTCTTTTCTCAATAGCATAATCATAGCCGTGAATAGGGCATCCTCTACTAGGGCACCACACGAATCGCCATGTGACTGTGCTCGTCTCTTTTCTTTTCTTTTCTTTTCACATTAATAGCCAAAAATATGATTTCAATAACAAGTATGTTCATTATACTCACATGCCATAATTTATCATCAAAGTATAATCATTACCAAAAATCATTGGTAAAATGCAATCATGCCATGAACATAATCATTTTCAAATATCACATTATAAAATATTTCCATGTCAAAATTACACACTTAAGATGGTAAGGAGTTCATGCAATGGCAATAGCAATAGCAAAGACATACACTAGTAATGTATTATTTTCATTTATAAGATTCTTCTTCTTTCTTAAATATTATTTTCATTTCTCACTAATCAAAGCATAACTCTCTCATTTTAACTCCGATTAAAGTAATCTTGGTGTCCATTTAAAGTTAAGACAATCGTCTAAAACTCTTATGCTGAACATTTTAGTGAAATCGTAAGGAATCTGGGTATTATTACTCCCTCAAAATCAATGTTATTTCTTTTCGGGTAAGTTTTGACATCTACTTACTAATCTGACCATATCTCTCTCCTATGGACTTTAAATTAATTGATTCCAGTGGCTAAAAATTTATGAGTCATATATTTATATTTTTTATGCTAACCATTCGTTTTAATTCCCTACAAATTTTTTCCATAAATTCAAACACAAAAGCTTACATAATAGATTCTTCCCTAGTTAACTAGTTTCTAACCATTGCTTACTAATATGACAATATCTCCCTCATATGGATTCCAATTTGAATGATTCTAGTGCCTAAAAATTTGTGAGACATATATCTATATTTTTAATGTTAACCATTTCTTTTAATTCCCTACAAATTTTTCTCATAAATTCAAACACAGAAGCATACCTAACAGATTTTTCCTTGGTTAACTATTTTTGGACTACTGCTTACTAATCGGACCATATCTCCCTTATTTGAACTCCAAATTGGGTGATTCAAATGACTACAAATCTGTGAGACATATATCTGCATTTTTCATGTTAATCATTTCTTTTAACCCCTAATCGATTCTTTCCAAAATTTTAAAAATAGAAGCTTCCCTAGTTTCTCTGAAATCCAATTTTCTAACCAAAACCCTTCTTAAGGTTCTAGTTCATCTTTTTATTAAATCCTCTTCCATTTTCTTCCTAATTTTCATCTAACCATAGGATTCCTCATTTCAACATTTTAATTAGATTCCTTACACTTAATTTAACATATTCCATCATCCTCTTCTCAAGAAAATAGAAAATCAAATCATGTATTATTAAGGCTGTTCCCAATAGAAATTTCTCATGGTCTTCTTCTAGTTGTTTAAGGCCATATTTATTTTATCAATCTAACCAAATCCCATCAATTTTTTACCACATTCAAATATACATAATAGCAGCATAAAAATTCTAAAATTTTTTCTCCCAAAGCCATACCTGTGGAGAACATTTCCCAACTGAAGTGTTCAAAACATCCATCGTATGCAAGATCAACATGTAACATGATATAGTAACAGCCATGTCCAATCATCAAAGTAGCAAATATTATAAATTTCATCAAAGTTCTAAGATCAAAATTTCATATAAATGTTACAAATTTCAAAGTTTTTCATTAAAAAGATATATTGTTAAACCTACCTAAAGATCTCCCTAGTTCACTTAGTGAATTCTTTTTCTTGTTTCCTCTTGAAGAAAGTGGCAAGATTCTTTCTTTCCCTTAAATTTTCTAGCAGCTTAAATAAGAGAATGAATGTGAGATTTGAACCCCAAGGAAGAAGAGAAAAGATTGGTTCAAGTGGAGATTAAGCTAATTTACCTTGAGTACTTAGTCCTCTATACTTCTCCTTCTTCTTTCTTCCTCTCTTCTCCTCTCTTTCTCTCCTTTCTTCACTCTACTTTGCTTATATTTTTTCCTTTCCCTCACTTGGACGAAATTCTAATTTTATAAGAGTGATTTTTGCTTAAATAAATTATCAAGTGGTCCTCTTCTCATTATCATGGGTCTACTTTATCACAATTAGGATGCACTTGTTTACTTTTTAGAGAAAGACAAATCATGTTCTTGTCTTCCTCTCCCTTAGTCAAGATATGCATAGCAAAAATAAAATTTGTTATTTGAAAATTATGATAAAATGTTCTCAAGAGAAGGTGTAAGGTCCCTTTGATTTAGGGATTCATTTCTTTTTCTTTTGTCTCACTTAAGTATGATAGGTTTGCCTTTCTAAGTGGCAAATTTTGAACCCTTAAGTCTCCCTTGCTTGGCTGAATTTATTTGTGTAGGATAAGGATGTTTTGTCGTAATTTCATGTATTATTACCTACTATATTATCACATGACTTGCTGAAATTATAAGTGTAAGATATAGATGTTTTGTCATAATGCCATGTGACCTAATCTTGATTATTATTACACTACTATTTTATCACATAATTCTTGTTTTTTCCTCTTAGATTTGGGCTCATTCTTGCCCATTTCCTTTGCTTTGACTGAAATTCCTACCTCTTATGGAGGGTTTGACCACACTTTCATGATTTTTAGGCTAGTGGTCCAACCTCTATATCTTAGTCTAAGTCTATGTTATATCTCTTGCTTGAGCTATTCATTTGGTTTACTAAAAACTCATGTGAAGTGAAAAAACTCTATATGAAGTGTCCATATGTGAAACCTCAAATGTATGGGTGGAGATGTTAAATTTAGAAACTCTAGCTCTTGAATTAGGAAAATTTACTCTAATCCAATCTTATTGAAATTTTAAAACCTTTACTTATTTTTAAAAATTTATCTTCCTTACCCAAGAATTTCACCCTTTTTAGGACGTTATTTCTAATTTTTTCTATTATGTTTTTTCTCTTTACCTATTCCCTTAATGTTAGAAACATTTTCTATGCATACACATAAAGTGAAGAATTACTAAGGCTTATATTTTCTTAGATATCTAAAAATTGTTTAATAAGTTTTATTTTCTTAATTAAATATTTATGTACCTTTATTAATAAAAGAAAAAAAATTAGGAATGTTACATTTGCCCCCTACTAAGTACCTTAATTATAGCTATGGATCAACTATCTCAAGATTTAAGTTGGGGGAGTTGTTAAGGACATTACAGTTCTATAATGCTTGACTTTTCCTCTCTAATACCACTCTATTCTTTGCCTGTTTGCTATAAATGTGTCATTTTTGTTAGTTATCAGCTCCACTATTGCATAGGGGAATTCTTGCTTTACTATAAAGGGTCTAGACCAAGATGACGTTAACTTTCTAGGGAAAAACTTGAGCCTTAAATTAACGAGTAGAAATTTTTTATCAGGCCCAAATTCTCTTTTTATATTTTTTGGTTATGCCACTTCTTGACTTTCTCTTTATATAGCTTTGAATTTTCATAGATTTGACTCCTCAACTTATCTATCTTATTAAGCTATAGTGGCCTTTTCTTACCTACAGATTATAAATTGATGTTTAAAAACTTAGTCACCCAATATGCCCTATATTCAAGTTCTACAAGGAGATGGAATGCTTTGCCAAAAACCAACCTATAAGAAAACATCCCTAAGGTATCTTAAAGGGTATTCTATATGTCAATAAGGAATCATCCAATTTTAGTGACCAAAACTTTTAAGACATATTAATTGTTCTTTTTAAGACTTTCTTTAATTCCCTATTAGATACCTCAACTTGGCCACTTGATCAGGGATGGCATAGGATAACGACTTTATGAATGACACCATACTTACTTAATAGATTTTCAAATTTCTTATTGCAAAAGTGGATGCCACCATCACTAATGATTTCTCTAGGGGAGCCAAATCTTGTAAATATGTTCTTTTTAAAAAAAAACTAGCACCACTTTAGCATCATTGGTGGATGTAGCGATTACTTTAATCCATTTAGACATGTAGTCCACAATGACTAGTATGTACTAATTGGAAGAGGATGAGAATGGTCTCATAAAATCAATGCCTCAAGCATTAGATAATTCACATTCAATAATGTTAGTCAAAGGCATCTCATGTTTTCTAAAGGTGTTCCCACTCCTTTAACACCTATTATATACTACCACTTGAGCATGAGCATCTTTAAATTAAGTGGGTCAAAAGAAACTTGATTATAGGACCTTAGCAGCAGTCTTACTAGCACTATAATGATAGCTAGCTTCCTGGTCATGATAATTCTATTGAATGTCTTGTACCTTTTATTTAAGAACACATCTCCTGATCATATATTCTACATATATCTTGTAAAGAGATATTCGTCCCATAAGTAGTTGTTTTCATAGGTGATGAATTTCTTCTTTTGTTGGTATGTAAATTCTTTGGGGATTCCATAACCTGTAAGATAGTTAGTTATGTCAGCATATCAAAGACAATGCAATGAAGAGGAAATAATAAAGACTTCTAGGTGTTTCTTATCCTTTACAAATTTAGATTTTGTAGTTTCATATTTTGTGTCATTTTCTTGCTTTTTTTGAAGTAGTGAAGCTTACTCTTCTGCTATAGTTATTTGAAAGAAATAAGCATTGGGAGTATTACATGCATCAAAGGTACTTTCATTATTATCAATTCCAAAATTCAAAATCTCTTGTTAGACATCTATCAAGGTTATTGCTGCCACTAGGAATGGTCTTCCAGATATCACAAACACATCTTCATCCTTACCTGCTAGACCAATGTGTTAGTTGTAGAGTCACTCAAGATGGCTCTAATTCTCTCATATTTAGGTTCTTAAACATAAACAAGGGCATCAAATTTACACTTGATCTTAAGTCGCATAAAGCATTAGAAAAGTGAGTGTTATATATAGAACAAGGTATAAGAAAAATTATTGGCTTTGTGCCTTTATTGCAATGGACGGTTTTCACTTAACTTAGTTCTCTTAGGCTACTCTTTGTTGACTACCATCACAATCATCATTTTCTTCTTTGGATTCTTTTCTATGTCACTATAGTTTTTTGAGGGCGATTGCTCAATAAATTAGCCAGTTTTCCCAACTATGCTTCTATGGCTTCCATAGTTGTTGATAAATTCTAAACTATCAAATCATTTTAAGTTGTATAATTTTTCCACCTTTCTTTAAAAGGATATTTCTTTTTATGTGCAGAGGGTCTTGGTTATGGAGTAAACCTAAATTGAATGGGTTTCCTTAGCCTCTGCGTGTTACTGTAAGCAAAGTTGGGATGGTTTCTCTAACTAGGGTTGCATATATTGGAATAAAGATTTTTTGTTGTTGGTTGGAGTTCCCAACTGCATTAACAGCCTTATTCACCATGTAGCATTGTTCATTGAGGTGTCCTTCACTACAAAAGACATTACTTACCATGGGGCTTTGGGTGGGCTTGGTCCTTATTGCATTTATCTACTTTTGAAGTGTTATTATCGGAGCCATTGGTAGGATGTTTTCATATGCACACTAAAATTAATTATAAACCTTACCCTTATTAACATAAATTAACGTAGTAGTGGAAGTAAGAGTTGATTCTACAGAGAGTGAAATGCATTCCCTTTGCTATAAATCAAGGGTCGTTACAATTAAGTAAATACACAATAATTAAAATAAGTAATAGAAAACTATAGAATTAAATCTTATAAGAATGCATTGGTTAAGCTTTAGTTCTACCTTTAGAGTAAACTACTGATAATCGATTATAAGTTACTCAATTCATTTGAGATATTCATTGTTGGAATCTAACCCATTCTTAAAGGTTACTTAATCTGTATTTGAGTGAACCTAATTAACCCTAATTACTAAATAAACTCGACCAAGGTAGCAAGATTTAACCCAATAATCACATTATGAACTAGAAAAATCAATGAAACTAAATAACCTAAACACAGGTGGTCAAATTTAACCTAGTTGATTATCCTCCATGAGAATTAATAATTTTTGTAATGCAGTAAATTTACTAACCCTAATTTTCCTTTTAAATTAGAGTGACTAAACAATTATAGATTTAGTTTTGTAATTGATGAGTGAGTTTTATACTCATAAATTAAATATTTTCATCTTATCTTTTGCCATAATTAAGCATAAATCTCCCTTACTTGTCTTTAGTTTTGTGTCTTTCTTACAGATGGAGAGAAGAGTAGAAAATGGACTTAATTGGAGGAATCAGAGTTAAATTGTGATTCTTTGGAAATGATGTCTATAAATCAAGCAGATAAAACAAATTCATTAAGGATGGCTGAGTAAGGAGCATTATCATATTGTCTCTTGAGACGCATCCTAATGGATATATGCACAAATTTATTCTTGATTTATGATCACATTTCCAAAAGAACTAAAACATAAAGATTCAAGGCAAAGCACCCAATATTGAGAATATGTTTGCTGGTTGCAGTCCAGCCCAACCTTGCTGTAGTACTTGGGCCATATCTCTGAAAATACATATCCAATATGTATGAAATTTGGCAGGTGTGTAGCTGACACAATTGGGTACAACTTTCATGTTCAAGTGGTCAGAAAATACGGACATTAAAAGGGCCAAAAGTGGGCTAGAAGAGAATCTGACTACTGCTGCAGTCCAGCCCGACTTTGCTCTAGTATTTTGACCATAACTCACACATTACGTATCCAATTTGTCCACAATTTGTCTTGACGGAAAGCTAATGAAATTGTCTACAACTTTTGTGTTGATGAAGTCAGAAAATTCGGCGGTTTTCAAGACGATATTCAAGGATCAATTTCGGTGCACATGATGGAATTCAAATTGTCAACTTTGTACAACTTCCTACCTAACAATTTTGACAATTACCACACCAACCACACTTAATTGTATCTATAAATAGAGGGCTTGAGGGGTGAGTTGAAGAGTTTTTCGGGAGAGCTTGGGAAAGCTTTGTTGGAATTCTACGAACTTGTAATGTTATTCTCTCTTTAGACATCTTGTATTTTTTTCATTTCCTTTCGTAATATTATCATGTTTCTTCATCCTTCATTTCACTTTCTTGCCTTGATTATGGAGAACTAATCTCCTAATGCTAAGGTGAAAGGGTGAAACTCTTGGTATGAGAATAATAATTTATCTAACTCTTAATCTTAATGTTTATTTTTGATATTGTATTTACCTTCCTATGTCTTTTCTCATAATTATTTCTTAATGGCAGGTTTTATCATACCGCCGATTTTTTTGTGATGTTATTGGCTGGTTTTATTAGACCGCCTATCTCTTATTATTTTCATGGTTGGCTTTGCCGCCTACTTTATTTTATTTTACTATTGGATGGCTTTGCCACCGATTCTATCTCATTTTATTTTGTTATGTTAATTAATTTTCTACCTTTCATTTTTTGCATAAGTTAATCTTGTAAAATGTGAAATTTGATATATTGTAGACAATCTTTGGCACAATAAATGCTTGAATCAATCTTGATTTATTGTAGACAATATAATGATTGGCACAATTTATGCTTGAATCCATTTACAAGTTATCTTTTGCATCTTTGTATTTTTAATCTTGTAAAGTGTGAACCTTGATACATTGTAGACAATTTTTGGCACAATAAATACTTGAATCACTCTTGATTTATTGTAGACAATATGGTGATTGGCACAATGTACGCTTGAATCCATTTTACAAGAATGTTTTAATTTTTAGAAAGGAGGTAAATATAATTCATGTATAAACAAAGTTGAGCTTAAATTAACATATTATCCGATTAGAACTTTATTCGTGTAAAGATTCTAATTGAGTAATTGAAGAGTTAAATTTATTTTTATTCGATATACCAAGAGCGGATCCCTTAACCTTAGCATGCTTCTTTACCTTGAATACATCTTCATTTAATTTCAGTATATTAGTTCTTTGCATATTTTGTTCAATATTCCTCTCACAAAACGAGACATCGGGAACTAGGTTAGAAGTATTTATTTCGGATCTATATTAGAATTTTCTCTCAATTGGCAATCTCTGTGGGATCGACCTTGCATACCACTAAATCTATACTCCAATAGATTCGTGCACTTGCGAGTTTTAATTAAAACAACAACAAGTTTTTGGCGCCGTTGCCGGGGAGTGCGACGGAAAAGCTATTTGGATCCAGGTAAGTACTTTTCTTCCACTAGTTATAGTTAGAACATTTGTTTATTCTGTGTATAGAAATTTTTCTTTAGAATTGTTTCTTGAAAATTGGTGTAGTAATTTGGGTGTATAAAATTGGTTGATTCTGTCAACAAGGCTAAAAGCGCCTAAGGAGTATGGGTTTTAAGAGAAACCATTGTGATTCCTCCATATTTTCCTGGGAGTCTACCGATTAAATACTACCCATTATTACTAACACTTTGAAAAAAAAAAAGGAATTTGTATAATTGTGATTTTTATTTTGTGGTATTTGCATGTTGTAGCCGTTGTGTAGTTAGATACTTTTTCATAATTAGGAAGCAATTTTTTTAGTTTATGTGTGCTTGGAAACGTGATAAAGATAAGCGGTTGGTTAGGAAAAGTTTAGGGTCAACCATTGAGTGTACAATAGAGACATTAGATTCTGCTGGATCACCATTAAAAATGGAAGAACAAGTTGTGCATAATAAAACTCTTATGGAGTACTTCTCACCTGTCATAGCCAATACTCCATCTTGCATAGTTTTACCACAAACTACTGCAACTCATTTTGAACTCAAACCGGCCATACTCCAACTTTTACCATCATTTTATGGTATGGAAAGAGAAGATCCATACATGCATATTAAAGAGTTTCTTGAAATTTGCTCGACCTTTCGCTTCCAGAATTTCAATGATGAATCAATCAGACTTAGAATGTTTCCATTTTCATTGAAAGATAAAGCTAAAGCCTGGTTGAACTCCCTTCCTACAGGAACTATAACTAGTTGGAACCAATTAGTAAATAAGTTTCTGGCAAAATTTTTCCCTATGTCTAAAACTGATGCCCTTAGGAGAGAAATTTCCGATTTTTGTCAAAAAGAGGGTGAACAATTTTTTGAATGTTGGGAAAGATTTAATGATCTTCTTCTAAAATGTCCTCATCATGGTTTTGAAACTTGGAGATTAGTGAAATATTTCTATGATGGTTTAACTTCATCAAACCGTCAAATGATTCAAAGCATGCATGGTGGGAGATTTTTACAATTGAATGAGGGGGAAGCTTGGGAATCCTTAGGATCTTTATCTGAAAATTCTCAGCATTGGAACTGCATAGATCCCAGGGATAAGAAGTCTCAAATACAAAAAAAGGGAGGAATTTACGAAGTGAGTGATGACACAGATGTGAGAATTGCCTTAGCTAGCTTGACTAGAAAGGTAGAAGCTTTAACTTTAAGTCATACTCTAAACCCTTCTACCAATACTAGGATAGAGGCATGTGCCTTATGTTCTAGTACATCTCACATTGCACAATTTTGTCCATTCATACCAGCTTACCAAGAAGCATTTTCTGAGCAAGCTAATTCTCTTCAGTCTTATGGAAAATCATCAGATAGTCCATTTGCACCCACATATAATCCAAATTGGAGGAATCATCCAAATTTTTCATGGAGACAAAATCAACCTGCAATGAATCAAAATGGGCAACAATTTGCCTCTTCAAATTCATACCCTCACGTTTCTCAACATGCTCCTCCTTTCGGGGTATCTCAACAAAGAAAACCTTCTTTGGAGGATACCTTGCAACAGTTCATGCAATCGACCCAACAAATCTTGCAATCTCACACTCAAGCTATTTCCAAGCTTGAAACACAATTGGGTCAATTAGCCAATGCTGTAGGAGAGAGAGAAAAAGAAAAATTCCCCAGTCAACCTATTCCTAATCCTAAGGGTCAATTTGAAGTAGGATCATCAGCAAATCCTAAGGAAGAAGTAAAATCTGTGACAACCCTTAGATCTGGAAAGATTATTGATAATCATGTTCATATGCCAGAAAATGAGGAACAGAGTCAACATGAGTCTCAAACCAATGACTCAAGTGAAAAGAAAAGTGAACAGATTTCTTATGCCCCCAAAGCTCCTTTCCCTCAAAGACTTGCATCAAATAAGAAAGGTACTCAATATAGTGACATTTTAGAGGTGTTTAAGCAAGTAAGCATTAACATCCCTTTTCTTGATGCTATCAAACAAGTACCCGCTTACTCAAAATTTTTGAAAGATCTTTGTACGGTGAAAAGGAAAACTAATGTTCCAAAAAAGGCATTTTTGACTGAACAAGTGAGTTCTATAATTCAGCAAAAAACTCCTGTCAAGTACAAAGATCCAGGTTGTCCTACAATTTCTTGTATTATAGGTGACCATGTGATTAACAGAGCCTTACTTGATCTAGGAGCAAGTGTGAATTTGCTGCCATACTCTGTGTATGAGAAACTTGGGTTAGGAAAGCTGAAACCTACATCAGTGACCCTTCAGTTAGCTGATAGGTCCACCAAAATCCCTAGAGGTGTCATAGAAGATGTGCTCATTAAGGTTGATAAATTCTACTTTCCAGTAGATTTCATTGTTCTTGACACTGAACCTGTTGAGAATACAGAGACACAAATTCCAGTCATTTTGGGTAGACCATTTTTGGCAACATCCAATGCAATCATTAATTGTCGAAATGGAATTTTGAATTTATCTTTTGGAAATATGACTGTGGAATTAAATGTTTTTAATGTCTCTCATCAACCTGTGGACATGGATGATTCATGTGAGGTCAACCTAATTGAAAGTGCCATTTCTGATTCATTTTTAGACTCCTTTAGTAATGATCATCTAGAAAAATATTTGATTCATTTCGATAAGGATAAAAATGAGGATTATCTAGTTCGTGAAGTAGACTCTTTGTTAGAGACAACTCCACTAATGGATACTGATAAATGGAAAGCCAAAAAAGAAAAAGTCTCACCTTTTGAGTCAGTTCCACTGCCATCTGTTGTTCATACTGTTTACCCACATGGTGCAGTAAAGATTGAAAACCCCAAGGACGGTGATGTGTTTAAAATAAATGGTCAAAGATTGGAAGCATTTTTGGAATTACCAAATCCAGAGATAGAGGAGACACCTTTGCGTGATCCTGTCTACAAGGATTGATTTGCTTTTGTTGTTAAAAGTCATCGTGCACGTTATCTAGGTAAGATCTTTCTTTATTTAACTTGCATTAATTTTTCCCTTCAGTGTTATCTTCTTTTGATTTTCTATTGTTTTCCCTCCCTTTGTTGCTTTTGCTTTTTCAAAAAAAAAAAACAAAAAAACAAAAAACAAAATAAAATAAAATTTTGAGTCGATAATGGAGGACATTCTCGTACAATTGAAAAATCATTTTCCTTCTCTTCCACCCAATGCATTGACAAAAATTTACGAAGCACGGGTTGAAAGATTGAGGTTAATGATGATCATGGGAATACCTGCTGATATTCGTTGGCTGATTGAAGCTAAGGTACGGTTATCAGGTGAGTCTGCAAATGATTTCATCTCTTACATGCCTGGTTTAGGAAAAAGTAGTTTTGCTAAAAAGCGCAGAGCTAAACGAATGGGTGTTTGTTACAAATGTGGACGTGAAACTTGTAACAAACGTTGCCGTTCTTTGGGTTGGGTGTCTGTAAATCGGGAAGACAAAATTAAGTTCATTAAGGATAGCTTGAGTAAGGAGTCATTGGATGATGACTTTCATCCAACGTCTCTTGAGACACATCCTAGTGGATCGGTATTGTCGGTCTATGGCCCCATTTCAAAAAAGAACATAAACGGTACAGTCTTGGGAATCTGACGTTAAAAGACCCTGTTTGCCAATTTATAAGAAAATTGGATGGGAAGCATATCCTCGACCCATAGAGGGCGTTTAAGCCGTTACTGGACGTAAAACCAGAGGAAGATGTGAGCCACAATCACAACTACTGTACATATACATGCGTGCCGTCATTTTTGAATTTTTCACCTTTAATTTAGCTGACATTTTTCGGCCTACTCTTATAGCTATTGAAATTATGCCCCCGGCCTATGCACATAGCTATTACAAGTATGCCCTTATTTGAGTCTTATAAATGCGCACTTCATGATCTTCATCTTCATAATCAAAGTCAAGGTGAGTGCAGATATGGAAGGAATCGCAGTTCGTCACTTTCGAAATATTTGTGTCTTTTGTGGTTCTAGTCCTGGGAAAAATGGAGAGTATGTAAAAGCAGCACAAACTTTGGGTATAGTACTAGCCAAGAGAAAGATTCATTTAGTGTATGGTGGAGGTTGTCGAGGGTTGATGGGGAGTGTGTCTGGATCTGCATATCTAGGAGGATGCCAAGTTCTTGGTATTATTCCTACAGCTCTGGCTGCATCAAACATAGTAGGAAAAACCATTGGGGAAGAATGCAGGGTATCCTCCATGCATGAACGAATTGCTAAAATGATGTGCAACGCTGACGCCTTCATTGCCTTACCTGAAGGTTTTGGTACTTTAGAGGAAATTTTTCAAGTCGTCTCTTGGGCACAACTGAACATGCACCATAAACCCATAGGTTTGTTGAATGTTGACAATTTCTTTGATGGTTTGTTGTCTTTTCTTGATCATGCTGTAGAACAAAGGTTTATCTCACACTCAGCACGTCGGATTCTCATCTCGGCCTCAAATGCTGATGAGCTGATTGATGCGTTACAAGCATTTGTTCATGTACCTGATCCAGTTATAGCTCAAATAGATTGGACAACAGAACATCGCAGAAAGCGCAAACTGGACTTAGATCTTAATTTGTAATACCTTTTATTTGCTTGAGTAATTTTGTATTTTCTGTTTAGTTTGTTGCAGGTTCATCTTTTCTTAGATATCCTTCCAGGTAATATCTCTTTTAATCTTTATTGTTTATTTTGCGTTTCTTCATCTTTCAAAAAAAAAAAAAAAATATTTTGAGTGATGTTTTGGGATTAGGCAAAGCTAGCACCAATGATGAAAATGGTTTAAAATGCTTGTAACCTTTGAAAAATTGATGAGTTCTGGGTGTTACGTGTGAACTTGAACTCTAATGTAACTTATGTTTTATTTGAGAATCCTAATATCTGGTGCACTTAGTCTTTTACATTTGACTGATTGTTTATTCAGAAAAAAAATTTATGTGATTTAGATATGTTAATTGATCTCATAAGACTCTAGAACTTATTCGATTGTCACTTGAGGCGAAATCCTAGACTACTCTCCATTTGAGAAATGAATTAGGCATTTTTGGAATCGTTTGAGCCTTTCAAACCAACCTATACATGATGATATCCCTAGTAACCTATTTTGAGCTTATATCTATCCTTTCTTGAACACCTATATTTCTATCTGGCCTTTAAATAAAAATATGTCTAACTCTTACCTTTCACTCTCAGGCATGATCATTTGAAAAGTTATGATTCAAGGGTGGATGGTAGAAGTTTAAAAAAAAAAAAAAGAAGAAGAAGAAAAAAAAAAGAAGAAGAAAGAAAGTTAATACTCCCTAAATAAATAAGTTTGGGGGTGTTTATATTCAAAAAAAAAAAATAGTATGAGCAAATAAATGTAAGGATGATGAAAAGGTTGGAGATAGAATTCACAGTATAATCTCAAAAGTATTTGTGAGGCTTTAAATGATTATGTATGTCGAAGAGTGAGTTGAGCTTTCATTCATATCATTTTATCCACCTTTAACCTGTGCCATACATTACAAGCCTAATGAAAGTCCTAATGATCTTAAATGTTATGATTAGTCTACATTAGTGGAGAGTGACATGAAAAATAAGCTTATGGAGTCTCAAATGCATATATCTAGAGATCTGTTTTAAATATTTGATTACATAAATTTATTTGAATGCAAAAAGTCCAATGTCATAAGACTACTACACACACACACTTGGGATTCAAGAGTAAACCATATGTTGTATTTGAATAAAAGTTCTACATAACCTTAGAATTCTGATATCTTTCTTGGTTGCACATTTTAGATCCTTGAGGAATGCTTAGTAAGTCAAAAACAATTCATCACTCACTCATCATTTGAATTTTGAAGTTTGTGTGTTTTGCTTGAGGACAAGCAAAAGATTAAGTCTGGGGGTATTTGATGAGTGAGTTTTATACTCATAAATTAAATATTTTCATCTTATCTTTTGCCATAATTAAGCATAAATCTCCCTTACTTGTCTTTAGTTTTGTGTCTTTCTTACAGATGGAGAGAAGAGTAGAAAATGGACTTAATTGGAGGAATCAGAGTTAAATTGTGGTTCTTTGGAAATGATGTCTATAAATCAAGCAGATAAAACAAATTCATTAAGGATGGCTGAGTAAGGAGCATTATCATATTGTCTCTTGAGACGCATCCTAATGGATATATGCACAAATTTATTCTTGATTTATGATCACATTTCCAAAAGAACTAAAACATAAAGATTCAAGGCAAAGCACCCAATATTGAGAATATGTTTGCTGGTTGCAGTCCAGCCCAACCTTGCTGTAGTACTTGGGCCATATCTCTGAAAATACATATCCAATATGTATGAAATTTGGCAGGTGTGTAGCTGACACAATTGGGTACAACTTTCATGTTCAAGTGGTCAGAAAATACGGACATTAAAAGGGCCAAAAGTGGGCTAGAAGAGAATCTGACTACTGCTGCAGTCCAGCCCGACTTTGCTCTAGTATTTTGACCATAACTCACACATTACGTATCCAATTTGTCCACAATTTGTCTTGACGGAAAGCTAATGAAATTGTCTACAACTTTTGTGTTGATGAAGTCAGAAAATTCGGCGGTTTTCAAGACGATATTCAAGGATCAATTTCGGTGCACATGATGGAATTCAAATTGTCAACTTTGTACAACTTCCTACCTAACAATTTTGACAATTACCACACCAACCACACTTAATTGTATCTATAAATAGAGGGCTTGAGGGGTGAGTTGAAGAGTTTTTCGGGAGAGCTTGGGAAAGCTTTGTTGGAATTCTACGAACTTGTAATGTTATTCTCTCTTTAGACATCTTGTATTTTTTTCATTTCCTTTCGTAATATTATCATGTTTCTTCATCCTTCATTTCACTTTCTTGCCTTGATTATGGAGAACTAATCTCCTAATGCTAAGGTGAAAGGGTGAAACTCTTGGTATGAGAATAATAATTTATCTAACTCTTAATCTTAATGTTTATTTTTGATATTGTATTTACCTTCCTATGTCTTTTCTCATAATTATTTCTTAATGGCTGGTTTTATCATACCGCCGATTTTTTTGTGATGTTATTGGCTGGTTTTATTAGACCGCCTATCTCTTATTATTTTCATGGTTGGCTTTGCCGCCTACTTTATTTTATTTTACTATTGGATGGCTTTGCCACCGATTCTATCTCATTTTATTTTGTTATGTTAATTAATTTTCTACCTTTCATTTTTTGCATAAGTTAATCTTGTAAAATGTGAAATTTGATATATTGTAGACAATCTTTGGCACAATAAATGCTTGAATCAATCTTGATTTATTGTAGACAATATAATGATTGGCACAATTTATGCTTGAATCCATTTACAAGTTATCTTTTGCATCTTTGTATTTTTAATCTTGTAAAGTGTGAACCTTGATACATTGTAGACAATTTTTGGCACAATAAATACTTGAATCACTCTTGATTTATTGTAGACAATATGGTGATTGGCACAATGTACGCTTGAATCCATTTTACAAGAATGTTTTAATTTTTAGAAAGGAGGTAAATATAATTCATGTATAAACAAAGTTGAGCTTAAATTAACATATTATCCGATTAGAACTTTATTCGTGTAAAGATTCTAATTGAGTAATTGAAGAGTTAAATTTATTTTTATTCGATATACCAAGAGCGGATCCCTTAACCTTAGCATGCTTCTTTACCTTGAATACATCTTCATTTAATTTCAGTATATTAGTTCTTTGCATATTTTGTTCAATATTCCTCTCACAAAACGAGACATCGGGAACTAGGTTAGAAGTATTTATTTCGGATCTATATTAGAATTTTCTCTCAATTGGCAATCTCTGTGGGATCGACCTTGCATACCACTAAATCTATACTCCAATAGATTCGTGCACTTGCGAGTTTTAATTAAAACAACAACAGTAATTCAGCAACAGCTTAACTTATTCAAATACTAGTGGATCCTTTCTCAAAATCTAGTAAGAAAAAGAATGTAAATATTCCCAGGAGAATAAACCAATACCTAATTAAATTAAATTTTAATGAAGAGCATAATCTAGTCTCATATCATAAGCCTACTTTGAGGTTTTAGCTCAACTTAACCAATAAGAGAAATTAGTTACGCAGAACCATGGAAAACATCAAAATAAAAACAAAGAAAAGAAAGATATGAAGAGAAATTTTTCTTGGATCCTTGATCTGATTTACTTTTGTTAAGAGTCCCTATAGGGTTCCTTCATAGTTTTAACATCTGTTTATAAGCCTTTGGTAGCCCTAATAGCCTAAGGTTTGTTCTGTTAACTTTTTTTGGCCCATTAGAGTTTCATTTTAGGTCAAACTCTTTATTGAAGGCACTTTTATCTTTTTTTTCTCTATTGATGCACACTGTTATGGTGCTACAAGGCCACTGTTATGGTGCTCTATCTCTAGAGAAAAATTTTGGGCTTATTGTATAACTAACATTATGGCGTTAGGTCTTCCCTTTACCTTTTTCTATACTTCTTTGTATTTTTACTTATTCTCTTCAATTTTCCTTCAATTTTCTTCATATTTGACTTTTACAACACAAAACATGAAATCAAACTAATTGCTAACTGTTTTTAACTTAAAAACTAACAAAAATCAAGCTTAAAGGTACTTCAAATATGTATAATTTGATGGTGATCAAATACCTTCAAACTCAATCCTTTGCTTATCCTAAAGCAAAACAAAGACTCTTATAATAAAACTCAAGCAAAAATCAAAATATGAAATGAGTATTAGGCTTTCCTAAACTTTTTGCGTCAGAGAATTTAATGGAGTAGAACATCAAGAAAAATTTCAAAAAAATATCATAGTTATATAAGTTTGATTCAAATATAATTCAATATTCCTTCCTTGAATCCTAAGTGTGTATATGGCCTTGGATCAATCAAATTCTAGTTTATATATCTAAAAATTTAAAGTGCAGATCTTTAATTAATTCGTGCTTAGAAACTCCATAAGCTTACTTTTCATGCTACTCTCCAACTAAACTACACTTAAGATAAAAAATAGGAGTCATTAAGCTTGTAATGTAGCTGAGGTATGGGGTAGGTTAAATGATAGTATTTTGGCTCAATAACCTAATATCTCATGACTATTTCCCTTTTTACATATTTCTTCCATACTTGTCTCTTTTTCCACTTTCCTTTCTTTTTCTAATTCATTACTACTATTTTTCTTTACTTTCTCTGAATTTTCTTGGCTTCACCCTTTCTCCTTTTGAACAATTAAGCTCTAAAAGTTTTATGGAAAAGCAATCATGTATTATGTGAATAGGGTATCAATAAATAAAGATTTGTATAAATACAACTCAACAAATAATTTTCACGGGAAAAAGAAATAAAAAGATTAAATAAGCTCAACATATAGGGACTAGGAATATTAAGGTAGGCTAATAAAGGCTCAAACTATCAAATAATGCCTAAATCAAATCCTAAGCAATAGTGCTGACCTAAAATTTTGCCTCAAGTGGCAATCAAGTAGGTTCTATTGAGATCATGATATATATTTTAGTAATGTAAATCTTCTCTAAGTAGTAGATATATTGATAGTCTAAGGGATATGTGCATGCTCTTTTGAGAAATTCAATTAAGAATAGAAATTTCAAGAGAGTCAAATTTTCATATAATTATGAATTTTCTAGATTTTTCAAGAGCCAAAATTTTAAAACTCTCATTAGATTGTTAGTTAAGCCTGCAACTCAAAACATATATTACATTCATACAATCACATAACTTGCTAATGCAATAAAGGTGTAAATATAGTAAAAATAAGATAATTCTTCTAATAATGCATAGTTAGGGTCACAATCATTCATCAAGTAGTCATCAATAAATATAATTACCCTGAATGTCAATTATTTTTCCCATATTCAAATTTTACATTGTCCTCAATGTAAATAAAATAAACTAAATAAGAGAAAAATGTAAAATAAGAGAAAGAAAGTATGAGTCCTATAGAGTTCCCTCAATACATATTAGCATCTTTATTTGTAGGGTCTTCTGCCTGGGAGAACTCTAGAGGAGCGGGGAACTTGGCTGGTGCACCTAAGGCCTAGGCAAGTGCATGGAAGCATTGGGTCTAGTGGTGCACTGTAGCTCTTTGAAATAGGCTTAACCTTTGCACTTCCCTATAAAGGGATTCTATCTTCCTTCAAATATCATCAATATTCCTTAATGTTTGGGGATGTATCAACTTTCTCTATCCTATGCATCTGCTGATTCTATAGGGTCGCCTGCTGCTGTAGCTATAGATGTTATCTCCCCCTTATAATTTTGGATGTCATTGGATGAAATAAGCCTCATGGGGTGAATGAGAGCCTCAGTAGTGTCCCAAATCACCCTAGCCCTGCCACATAGGACTGTGATCAGTTTTGGCCCAAATAGACCTATACCCTTATTATTAATACTTCCCAATATTCTTGTATGCACTAGCTTACCCATATCAATGGATAGGCCCTTCATTAGGGCATAAATGAGAAGTTTCATATCCTTCATAAACTTACTCTTATTTAGCACTTGCATAAGTCTAATGGAAGCAAAATAGTTCCAATCCTTGGCATTCTTGTTCATTGTTGCTCTAGTAAAGTAAAATGCTTGCCCATTTGTGTTCATCTTCCATTGGGCCCCACTATAACATAAGTAAGTGATTAATGCTTTTAAATCCAAGTTTCTATAAATAAATGTCATGTATTCATCATTCTCTATGTTCGAGAGAGAGTAGTAGTTGTTAATGGTATAAGGGGTGAATGACACTAATTTTCTCCTAATCTTGGCCACGTGGTGTTTGTGGATAATATAATTGGAGTAGAACTCTTGCAACACTGGAATCACATGTTTGTAGAATAATTGATAGCCTTTCTGTATTATATTTGCCCTCATACATAGCATGACATCATCCATGTCAAAATCACTTTCCTAAATTATAGTGTTGTTTACCACCTTCTGGATATGGTGGTTGTAGATCGCCTTACTCACAAAGAACCACTTATCATAATTCTATTACTAATTAGTCTTTTCCTTTTTCTTGGATGAGCTAGCTTAGGATGTCTTGGGTGCCATATATGGTTGATCAAGTGTTTAGGGTAGGCTTAAGGTGGTATTGAGGTTGGTCTGTTTTAGTTATGTATGTCTGGCTAGGCTAGGTGTCAATTGGCGCTTAGGTATACGCCAGGCTGGTTGGATACTTTTCACAAGTAGATGGTGTGCAGCTTTAATGGTGACCAAAAAATCTTTAATTTATTATATAATTTGGTCCCAAATAGATAAGATCAGATAATAAAATAGTAATGGGTACCAATTTTACCTTATTACGGCTAAAACAACTCATATGGGGTTCCAATTTGTGAATTTCGGCTAGGGATAGGGTATGGCATGGTGTGGTGTTTTTTAGAATTTTGGTGGAATTCTTGTGGATTTTGGCTTGTATCTAAGGTGAAATTTGTGATAGGGGATTGGATATTTCATGAATTGAGGCTTAGATTGTAGATTTGGGCACTTGGAGAAGCATAGGATTACTTAGGGCTCTTGGCACTTGAAGGTCTTGATGAAAGTGGTTGAGACCCCAAGTTTCTCTCTTATTTTTCAAAATTTTCAACCTACCGCTGCAATGCCAAGACATGGGCGCTTCAGTGCTAATGGTATTGGGAAACTAGAAATTCTCTACAACAAATAGGCACTGTGACATTAGGGCATGATCATCAAGGTACTAGAGCTCTCAGTTTTTTAGAATTTTTGTTGTAACAATTAGCACCGTGGTGCTATGATTAAGCGTTATGGTGCTAATGATCTTTAGAATCTAGAAATTGGCTTGCAGCAAATGGCATCGCAATAGTGAGATGAATTTGTCGCTGTGTTGTTGTAACATCCCTAATTTCATTTCTTTTATTGATAAAAGTACATAAATATTTAATTAAGGAAATAAAATTTATTAGACAATATTTTAGATATCTAAGGAAATATAATCCTTAGAAATTCTTCACCTTATGTATATGCATAGAAAATGTTTTTAACATTAAGAGAACAAATGAAGAGGGAAAACCTAATAGGAAAAAAAATTAGAAATAACATACTAAAGAGATGCAAAATTCTTGTATAAGAAAGATAAATTTTTAGAAACAAGTAAAGGTCTTAAAATTTCAAAAACATTGGATTAGGGTAATTTTTCCTAATTCAAGAACTAGAGTTACAAAGTTTAAAATATTTACCCATACATTGGGATTTTACCTATGGACACTTCATAAAGATTTTTTCCACTTTACATAAGTTTTTAGCAAGTCCATTGGATAACCTAGGCAAGAAATAAAACATAGACTTGGACTAGGATATAGTAATTGGACCAATAGCCCAAAAATTATGAAAATGTGACCAAGCCCTCCAAGAAAGATAGAATTTTATCCAAAGCAAAGAAAATGGGTAGGAATAAGCCCATAATGGGTAGGAATAAGCCCAAATCCAAGAGGAAAAATAAAATAAAATAAATTAGGTGATAATATAATAATGTAATAATAATAAAGATTAGGTTACATGGCATTAAGACAAAAATTTAGCAAGTGATGTGATTCTACATTCATAATTTTGGCAAGTGGCATGATAATACAAGGCTTTATGACAAAAACATCTATATCCTACACTCATAATTTTAGCAAGTGGTATGATAATACATGGCATTAGGACAAAACATTCCTATCCTACACAAATAATATCAACCAAATAATGGAGATTCAAGGGCTAGAAATTTGTCAACTAAAAAGGCAAATCTATCATACTTGTTTAAAACAAAAGAAAATGGAAATGAATCCCTAAATCAAAGGGACCTTGTCCCTTATCTTAAGAACATATCATCATAATTTTCAAAATACAAATATCCTTTTCCTATGCATATCTTGACTAAGGAAGAGGAAGACAAGAACATAAGTTGTTTGTTTTCCAAAAGTTCAACAAAGTGTATCCTAATTGTGATAAGGTAGACCCATAATCATGAAAGGTGTATTATTTGGTGGTCTATTTAAGAAAAGCCCACCCCTACAACATTTTAATTTCGTCCAAGTGAGGAAGAGAGAGAAATAGAAGCAAGGTAGAGTGAGGAAAGGAGAGAAAGAAAGGAGAAGAAAGGAAGGAAGAAGGAGAAGTTTAGAAGGCTAAGTACTCAAGGTAAGTTACCTTAATCTCCACTTGAATCCATTTTTCTTCTTCATCCTTGAGGTTCAAAAATTCAACATCCTTTTCTTACCTAAGCTGCAAGAAAAGCTAAGGGAAGGGAGGAATCTTGCTACTTTTTTCAAGAGGAAACAAGAAAACCAATTCACTAAGTAAGCTAGGGAGAATCTTAGGTAAGTTTAACAATATTTCTTTTTGACGAAAACTTTTGAAACTTATAATATTTATATGAGATTTTGATTTTAGAACTTTGATGATTGGTCATGATGTTGTTATATCATGTTACATATTGATCTTGCATGTGATGTATGTTTGAATACTTAGACTGGTATAGAAAGTTCTGCATAGGTATGGCTATAGGTGGTAAAATTTTTAGCTTTTGTGTTTTAAATTTTTGGAATTATATGTAGGGAATTAAAATAAATGGTTAACATAAAAATTACAGATATATGTGTCACAGATTTTTATCCACTGGAATCATTCAATTTGGAGTCCATATGAGGTAGATATGGTCCGATTAGTAGTCAAAGGTCAGAAAATGGTTCATCAGGGAAGAATATGTTAGGATAGCTTCTGTATTTTAATTTTTGGGAATTATCTGTATGGAATTAAAATAAATGGTTAACATAAGAATTATATCTATGTGTGTCACGGATTTTTAGCCACTGGAATCATTCAATTTAGAGTCCATATGAGGAAGATATGAGCTGATTAGTAGTGAAAGGTCAGAAAATGGTTCATCAGGGAAGAATATGTTAAGATAGCTTCTGGATTTTAATTTTTGAGAATTATTTATATTGAATTAAAATAAATGGTTAACATAAGAATTATAATTATGTGTGTCACGGAGTTTTAGCCACTAGAATCATTCAATTTGGAGTCCATATGAGGAAGATATGAGCTGATTAGTAGTTAAAGGTCAGAAAATGGTTCATCAGGGAAGAATATGTTAGGATAGCTTCTGTATTTTAATTTCTAGAAATTATCTGTATGGAATTAAAATAAATGGTTAACATAAGAATTATAGATATGTGTGTCACGGATTTTTAGCCACTGGAATCACTCAAGTTGGAGTCCATATGAGGTAGATATGGTCTGATTAGTAGGTAGAGGTCAGAACCTATCCGAGAAGCAATAACCTGTACATTTAGGGAGTAATATCACCTTGATTTCTTAATATTTTGCTACAATGTTCAACATAATAGTTTTAGATAATTGTTGTATCTTGAAATTGACACCAAGTTCACCTACATCGGAGTTCAATTGAGGGAGTTATGCTCTGATTAGTAAGAGAAGGTTAGATATAATGAAAACCTGCATCAAGAAAATAAAGAAATAAAATTAATATTTAAAAAAGAAGACGAATCTTATAAATGACTAGTATATGCCTTAGCCATTGCTTTTGTATGAACTTCTTACCATCTTAATTGTAATATTCTTACATGGAAATATTTTATAAAGTGATATTTGAAATGGTTATGTTCATGGCATGATTACCAATGATTTATGGTAATAGTTATATTTTGATGAACATACTTGTTATTGAAAGCATATTTTTGGCTATCATTGTGAAAAGAAAAGAAATGAGCACGGTCATATGGCAATCCGTGTGGTGCACCAGTAGGGGACGCCCTACCAACGGTTATGATTATGATTATGAGAAAAGAAAGAGAAAGTGTGCCATGTCGAACGGAGCGAGAAAAGCCCGTATCGTAAAGTAGAGGATACTCACCCTGACCGGGGTAGCTTGAAATGAGAATAAGTTGATGGCCATCATATAATATTCTGAAAATAGTTAATTCTGTCATACATATCATTACTATATAATTCTTATGTGCATAGATATAATGCATTCATGTGACCAAAGATATTTTCTGTAGTTTATACAGCGGAACATGACATGATTAACTATATTGATGGTAAATTATGATTTATTGTTGAACCTACTGGGATTTAATTCTCATTATATTTCCATATCATGTTCAGAAGAATAATGCAGATTTTTTCAATGACACTTATTATTTCTGTACGTTGGATCGAAGTGCCCTACCTTGGGCAACTACCAGTTATATCAGATGTATCTGTAGTAGATGTGACTGAGATTCCGGTGGAGGTGCCACCCGCACCAATGTCCCCGGAAGTAGTCGACATAGATGATTAGAACTAATATGTTTCTTTGTACAAATGTTTGTAAAATAATGATGTGTAATTTGTAAAATAATGGTGTGTATGGAAACTCAGTATTGTATCACTATTAATAACAATTATGCTTGGTTAAAGTGATTATTATTACGAGTTAAGTGGTTAGAATTAAAGTAGTAATAACTTCATGGAATTTTACAAATATAAAAAAAAATTGTTACATTTACATAAATGGAGTTGTTGCATAATTGGTATTAGAGCAGGTCGATCCTAGATGGCCAGTAGGTGGATGGTTATCTGAATTGATCTTATAGTGTCTTGAGTATGTTGTGGTTGTGCTATGTAGGGGATCAGTGATTCATATAGGTAAGAAATTACTAGTGTTTCCTATCTATATGCTGAGGTGGTGTTATGACTGCTATTAAATATTTTTGAATTAACTATTGGGTTTGATCACCTCAATAGCAGCATAACTTTGTTTTTGTCATAGTAGGAAATGGCACCACCAAGGAGGAATCCAGCAACCAATGCAGAGGAAAACCTGCACAACCTTGCCACGACAATTCGAGACCAAGTCATGACCACCAACCAAATTTTACAATATCTCCAGAATGCTAATAACCCAAATGGTGAGAATGGTGCTAACAACTGGATGGTTGGAAAAGATAATGGCATATCTGAGTTCCTGAGGACTAGACCACCTTGTTTCCAAGGTGGCTATGACCCAACGGTAGTCGAAAGGTGGATAAGGGAATTAGAGAAAATCTTTGAAGTGATGGGTTGTACTGAAGAGCAGTAAGTTATTTTTGCTGCATATATGTTAAAGGATTAAGCAGAATACTGTTGGCATGGAGTTAGAGAACTTTTAGCTCATCAGGGAAGACAGATCACTTGGCAAGTGTTCAAGGACATTTTTTTTGAAAAGTACTTTCCAAGTACTGTACGGGCAGAGAAAGAGATCGAATTTCTCCAACTCAGGCAAGGCAGCATGATCGTGGACCAGTATATCGCAAGGTTCGAGGAGCTATCTAAATTCTCCTCTTATCTGCGATAGAACCCAGATGAAGCATGGAAGGCGGTTAAGTTTGAAGCGGGACTAAACCCAGAGATAAAGAATGTTGTTATAGATATGGAGATCAGGGAGTTTGTACTTCTGATAAATAAATGCAGACTCCTGGAAAAGAGTTTAAGGGCAGTGGAGGACGAGAAGCAAAGGCGAAACCTATAGAAGAGGAAGAAAAATTTTCCCAACCCTGGAAAGAACGTGAGAAGAAGTGGATATGGAGCTGGTAAGAGGCCATTGATTGTGGGTCCTAGACCTTTTTAACAAGACCTCGCCTCAGTCAAGTGCGCTAAGTGCGGACGCATGCATGGTAACCGGCCATGCTACATGGGACAAGATGTTTGCTTCAACTGCGGATAGAAGGGACATTTTGCGAGAAACTGTCCACAGAATGTGGGGAAGCAGCCAGAACAGAGGCCTCAGGTGAAAGGAAGGGTTTTCACCCTGAGCGGCCAAGAGGCAACTCAATCTTCTGAAATGATTCAATGTACACGCTATATCTATGGATTTGCTCTTATAGTGTTATATTGACTCTGGTGCTAGTCATTCATTTATATAGGAAGAATGTATTAGGAAGTTTCAGTTTCCTATTTCTGAAACTCCCTATGAGCTATCCGTAGTAACCCCTACAGGGGAACGGGTATTAACTTCCTCTATATGTAAAGACTGTCAAGTCACCATCCAGGAGAAAACTTTTTCTGTAGACCTCGTCTGTTTACCTTTAAGAGGTATTGAGGTCATCTAGGGTTAGACTGGATGTCTAGAAATCAAGTCTTGCTGAATTGTTGTAACAAGACCGTTGAATTTCTACCTCCTACTCTAAAAGAGGAGGTCCAGTTATTGATGTTAAATGCCAATCAAGTTAATAGGGAGTTGAAGAATGGAGTACTTGGATACATTCTCTTGTATTTACCAAACCTAGAAGTCGAATCGAAGTTTGATGAAATCCCAATAGCCAATGAGTTTCCTGAAGTATTTCCATAAGATATTCCAGGCTGACCTCCCAAGAGAGAGATAGAGTTATCTATTGATCTCCTACCTAGGACAGGGCCTATCTCTATTGCACTATATCGAATGGCCTCGAAGGAACTACAGGAACTCAAGAAACAGTTGGAGGAACTATTAGACAAGCAATTCATTAGACCGAGTGTATCACCTTGGGGAGCTCATGTATTGTTTGTTAAGAAGAAAGATGGGAGCTTGAGACTAAGCATAGATTACAGACAGCTAAATAAGGTGACTATCAAAAACAAGTACCCTCTCCCTAGGATAGATGACTTATTGGATCAATTGAAGGGAGCCTCCATATTTTCTAAAATTGACTTGAGGTCAGGATATTATCAGATTAGGATCAAGGAGGAGGATGTACCAAAAACTGCCTTCAGGATTAAGTATAGGCATTATGAGTTTCTCGTAATGCCCTTCGGGTTGACGAATGCACCTGCAATTTTCATGGATTACATGAATCGCATTTTTTGACCCTACCTAGATCAATTTGTTGTAGTGTTCATTGATGACATCTTGATATATTCTAAGAGTGAGAAAGAACATGAATAACATCTCCGAATCGTGCTGCAAGTGTTGAAAGAGAAAAATTTATATGCCAAATTGGAGAAGTGTAATTTTGGTTGTCCGAGGTGAAGTTTCTCGGACATGTCATCTCTAATAGAGGGGTAGCCATAGATCCTAGCAAGACAGAAGCAGTGATTCAGTGGGAGAGACCAAAAATGGTTACGGAAGTCAGAAGTTTCCTGGGTTTGGCAGGATACTACAGAAGGTTTATACAAAACTTCTCTCGTATAGCCTTGCCATTAACTAAATTGACCAGGAAGGGAAGTCCTTTCAAATGGACTGATCAATGTGAAGCTAGTTTTTAGGAGCTGAAAACAAGACTGACCACTCCTCTTGTTTTAATTATTCCAAACCCCACAGGACATTTTGAAGTGTATAGTGACGCTTCAAAGAAAGGGCTAGGATGTGTGCTGATGCAAGGGAAGAGAGTAGTTGCTTACGCCTCTAGACAACTGAGACCTTATGAAGGAAACTATCCAACCCATGATCTTGAATTGGCGGCAGTGGTGTTTGCCTTAAAGATTTGGCGACACTATTTGTACGGGACAACCTTTTAAGTATATTGTGATCATAAGAGTTTTAAATACCTCTTTGATCAGAAGGAGTTAAATATGAGGCAACGAAGATGGGTAGAATTCCTCAATGACGACAAGTTTGAGATAAAGTATCATCCCGAAAAGGTGAATGTTGTAGCAGATTCCTTGAGTCGAAAATCTCTACATATGGGTCAGATGATGGTGTATGAGATGCAGATGCTAGAGGAGTTTCAAAATTTGAAACTAGCCACTACTCTTACTCCAAAGAATCTAGTCATTAATGGTTTAAGTATAGGGTGTGACCTTAGAGCCCAGATCAAAGAGTCTCAAGCTCACGACCAATACTTACAGGATCATAAAGACTGAGGTAATTTTTCTGTCATGGAAGATGGAGCAATCATGTATCAAGGAAGGATTTGTGTCCCTCAAGAACGAGAGTTGAGGACTAAGATCCTGCAGGAAGCGCATCAGAGTAAGTACACAGTCCATCCTGGATGCACTAAAATGTACCAAGATTTAAAAAGGAAGTATTGGTGGCCAGGGATGAAAAAGGAGATTGCCGAGTTTGTGGAGAAATGTCTCATTTGTCAAAAGGTGAAGGTAGAGCATCAAAAGCCTGCGGGATTTCTACAACCTCTTAAGATCCCTAAATGGAAATGTGACAGTATCTCAATGGACTTTGTTGTGGGATTATCTAAGTCTTTAGTGGGACAAGACTCTATTTGGGTAATAATTGATAGATTAACCAAATCTGCTCACTTTTTGCCCATAAAAAGTAACTATTCACTGGATAAATTAGCCCAATTGTACATCCAGGAAATAGTTAGACTGCATGGAATTCCCTTAAATATCATTTCTGATAGAGATCCGAGGTTCACATTGAGGTTTTAGAAGGCATTGTAGGAAGCTTTTGGTACTCAGTTGCGGTTCAGTACTGCCTACCATCCTCAGACTGATGGGCAGACAGAACGAACTATTCAAACCTTAGAAGATATGTTGAGGGCCTGTGTGATAGAGCAAGGTAAAGGATGGGATAAGTACCTACCTTTAGTAGAGTTTGCTTATAATAATAGTTATCACTCTAGTATTAAGATGGCCCTCTATGAAGCTTTATACGGTAGAAAGTGCCGATCTCCACTATGTTGGTTTGAGGTAGGAGAAAAGAACTTGTTGGGTCTTAATATAGTTCAACAAACCACTGAACAAATCAGGATGATACGAAACAAAATACTTACAGCTCAGAGTCGGCAAAAGAGTTACTACGATAAGAGACATAGACCTCTAGAGTTTGAGGAAGGAGACCATGTATTTCTGAAACTTTCCCCGACTACTGGAGTTGGTAGGTCTCTCAAAACAAGAAAACTAAGTCCTCGATTTTTGAGACCTTACCAAATTCTGAAAAAAGTAGGGACATCAGCATATCAAGTTGCTCTCCCACCTAATTTGTGCAACCTGCATAATGTTTTCCACATATCACAGCTGCGGAAGTATCTTCCAGATTCATCACATGTAATACAGGATGAACCAATCCAAATAAAGGAAAACATGACATACCAGCTAGTACCGGCATCCATATTGGACACTGACGTGAAGCAACTGAGAAATAAAACCATTCCCCTTGTTATGGTGTTATGGGAAGGTTTGACTCCGGAAGAAGCAACTTGGGAGCTGGAAGAAGTCATGAGGAAAAAATATCCGCAATTATTCTTATTAGGTAACTTCTGAAATTTTGAGGACAAAATTTCTTTTAGGGGGAGAGAAATGTAACATCCCTAATTTCATTTCTTTTATTGATAAAAGTACATAAATATTTAATTAAGGAAATAAAATTTATTAGACAATATTTTAGATATCTAAGGAAATATAATCCTTAGAAATTCTTCACCTTATGTATATGCATAGAAAATGTTTCTAACATTAAGAGAACAAATAAAGAGGGAAAACCTAATAGGAAAAAAAATTAGAAATAACATACTAAAGAGATGCAAAATTCTTGTATAAGGAAGATAAATTTTTAGAAACAAGTAAAGGTCTTAAAATTTCAAAAACATTGGATTATGATAATTTTTCCTAATTCAAGAACTAGAGTTACTAAGTTTAAAATATTTACCCATACATTGGGATTTTACCTATGGACACTTCATATAGAGTTTTTCCACTTCACATAAGTTTTTAGCAAGCCCATTGGATAACCTAAGCAAGAAATAAAACATAGACTTGGACTAGGATATAGTAATTGGACCAGGATATAGTAATTGGACCAATAGCCCAAAAATTATGAAAATGTGAGCAAGACCTCCAAGAAAGGTAGAATTTTATCCAAAGTAAGGAAAATGGGTAGGAATAAGCCCATAATGGGTAGGAATAAGCCCAAATCCAAGAGGAAAAATAAAATAAAATAAATTAGGTGATGATATAATAATGTAATAATAATAAAGAATAGGTTACATGGCATTAAGACAAAAATTTAGCAAGTGGTGTGATTCTACATTCATCATTTTGGCAAGTGGCATGATAATACAAGGCTTTAGAACAAAAACATCTATATCCTACACTCATAATTTTAGCAAGTGGTATGATAATACATGGTATTAGGACAAAATATTCCTATCACACACAAATAATATCAACCAAATAATGGAGATTCAAGGGCTAGAAATTTTCCACCTAAAAAGGCAAACCTATCATACTTGTTTAAGACAAAAGAAAATGGAAATGAATCCCTAAATCAAAGGGACCTTGTCCCTTATCTTAAGAACATATCATCATAATTTTCAAAATACAAATCTCCTTTTCCTATGCATATCTTGACTAAGGAAGAGGAAGACAAGAACATAAGTTGTTTGTTTTTCAAAAATTCAACAAAGTGTATCCTAATTGTGATAAGGTAGACCCATGATCATGAAAGGTGTATTATTTGGTGGTCTATTTAAGCAAAACCCACCCCTACAACATTTTAATTTCGTCCAAGTGAGGAAGAGAGAGAAATAGAAGCAAAGTAAAGTGAGGAAAAGAGAGAAAGAGAGGAGAAGAAAGGAAGGAAGAAGAAGGAGAAGTTTAGAAGGCTAAGTACTCAAGGTAAGTTACCTTAATCTCCACTTGAATCCATTTTTCTTCTTCATCCTTGAGGTTCAAAAATTCAACGTCCTTCTCTTACCTAAGCTGCTAGAAAAGCTAAGGGAAGGGAGGAATCTTGCTACTTCTTTCAAGAGGAAACAAGAAAACTAATTCACTAAGTAAGCTACGAAGAATCTTAGGTAAGTTTAACAATATTTCTTTTTGAAGAAAACTTTTGAAACTTATAATATTTATATGAGATTTTGATTTTAGAACTTTGATGATTGGTCATAATGTTGCTATATCATGTTACATATTGATCTTGCATGTGATGTATGTTTGAATACTTAGACTGGTATAGAAAGTTCTGCATAGGTATGGCTATGGGTGGTAAAATTTTTAGCTTCTGTGTTTTAATTTTTGGGAATTATATGTAGGGTATTAAAATAAATGGTTAACATAAGAATTAAAGATATATGTGTCACAGATTTTTAGCCACTGGAATCATTCAATTTGGAGTCCATATGAAGTAGATATGGTCCGATTAGTAGTCAAAGGTCAGAAAATGGTTCATCAGAGAAGAATATGTTAGGATAGCTTCTGTATTTTAATTTCTAGGAATTATCTGTATGGAATTAAAATAAATGGTTAACATAAGAATTATATCTATGTGTGTCACAGATTTTTAGCCACTGGAATCATTCAATTTGGAGTCCATATGAGGAAGATATGAGCTGATTAGTAGTCAAAGGTCAAAAAATGGTTCATCAGGGAAGAATATGTTAAGATAGCTTCTGTATTTTAATTTTTGGGAATTATCTGTATGGAATTAAAATAAATGGTTAACATAAGAATTATAACTATGTGTGTCATGAATTTTTAGCCACTGAAATAATTCAATTTAGAGTCCATATGAGGAAGATATGAGCTGATTAGTAATTAAAGGTCAGAAAATGGTTCATCAGGGAAGAATATGTTAGGATAGCTTCTGTATTTTAATTTCTGGGAATTATCTGTATGGAATTAAAATAAATGGTTAACATAAGAATTATAGATATGTGTGTCACGGATTTTTAGCCACTGGAATCACTCAAGTTGGAGTCCATATGAGGTAGATATGGTCTGATTAGTAGGTAGAGGTCAGAACCTATCCGAGAAGCAATAACCTGTACATTTAGGGAGTAATATCACCTTGATTTCTTAATATTTTGCTACAATGTTCAACATAATAGTTTTAGATAATTGTTGTATCTTGAAATTGACACCAAGATCACCTACATCGGAGTTCAATTGAGGGAGTTATTCTCTGATTAGTAAGAGAAGGTTAGATATGATGAAAACTTGCATCAAGAAAATAAAGAAATAAAATTAATATTTAAAAAAGAAGACGAATCTTATAAATGACTAATATATGCCGTAGCCATTGCCATTGTATGAACTTCTTACCATCTTAAGTGTAAAATTCTGAATTAGAAATATTTTATAAAGTGATATTTGAAATGGTTATGTTCATGGCATGATTACCAATGATTTATGGTAATAGTTATATTTTGATGAACATACTTGTTATTGAAAGCATATTTTTGGCTATCATTGTGAAAAGAAAAGAAATGAGCACGGTCACATGGCAATCCGTGTGGTGCACCAGTAGGGGACGCCCTACCAACGGTTGTGATTATGATTATGAGAAAAGAAAGAGAAAGTGTGCCATGTCGGACGGAGCGAGAAAAGCCCGTACCGTAGAGTAGAGGATACTCACCCTGACCAGGGTAGCTTGAAATGAGAATAAGTTGATGGCCATCATATGATATTCTGGAAATAGTTAATTCTGTCATACATATAATTAATGTATGATTCTTATGTGCATAGATATAATGCATTCATGTGATCAAAGATATTTTCTGTAGTTTATACAGCGGAACATGACATAATGAACTATATTGATGGTAAATTATAATTTATTGTTGAACCTACTGGGATTTAATTCTCACTATATTTCCATATCATGTTCAGAAGAATAATGCAGATTTTCTCAATGACATTTATTATTTCCGTACGTTGGATCGAGGTGCCCTACCTTGGGCAACTACCAGTTATATCAGATGTATCTGTAGTAGATGTGACTGAGATTCCAGTGGAGGTGCCACCCGCACCAGTGTCCCCGGAAGTAGTCGACATAGATGATTAGAACTAATATTTATCTTTGTACAAATGTTTGTAAAATAATTATGTGTAGTTTGTAAAATAATGGTGTGTATGGAAACTCAGTATTGTATCACTGTTAATAACAATTATGCTTGGTTAAAGTGATTATTATTACGAGTTAAGTGGTTAGAATTAAAGTAGTAATAACTTCATGGAATTTTACAAATATAAAAAAAAATTGTTACATTTACATAAATGGAGTTGTTACAATTGGACCTTTTTTTAGCCTTCAATTTTCTAATTTTTCACTATTTTTTCATATTAAAAATACAAGTAAACCATGTTGGGTTGCCTCCCAACCAGTGCCTTTGTTTAGTGTCATTGGCTTGGCTTAAAATTACCATATCTCGAATGTTTGACATTCACTTTAACCCAAATTTTAGGCCTGACTCTTCATCCTTCTCCTTACTAGGCTAACTGATTGATCTTTCCTATGCTAAGTAATCATAAACATTAATAGCATTGACATTATTAATCTTATATGAGGAATGTTTTATGGCAACATAAATATTAAATTTCAATACGTAATTATCATCCTCCATAGTTAGTGTGCCATTATGAACATCAATTTTTGTCTTAGATGTTTTCAAAAATAGTCTTCCCATTAGTATGAGAGTTTTTTTATCTTCCCTTTCTATGTTAAGTATGTAAAAATCAACAATAAAAATTAAATCATTAACCCTAAGTAAAACATCCTCAACCATACCTTTAGGGTATGTGTTTGATTTATCAGTAAGTTGGATTACCACACTTGTTTCTTTAAAGGTCCAATTTTTATAGCTTTGTAAACAAAGAAAGGCATAACATTTATGTACACACTCAAATCCAACATAGCTATATCAAATTTAATCTTTCCTATAATGCAGGGGAAAGAAAACATACTTAGGTCTTTGTATTTTTTAGGGAGTTTCCTTTGGATTATAACAAAAAAATTCTTCCTTACTTCCATTTTCTTGCACCCTTTTGCTTTTTTCCCTCTTAATTTTACATACTTCTTTTATAAAGCTAGCATATCAAGGAATAATCTTAATTGCATCTAGCAGAGGAATATTCAACTCACATTTTTAAAATTTATCATATAGATATAAGTCACTTTCAATTTTCTTATTCTCTATGAATGCCTCAGTAAAAGAGGTTTAAGAATATACTAAAAAAGAGGTGGGAATTTCTTTTAGGAGTTTCCTCCTCTTTGTAGCTATCTTTTTTCTTCTCTTCAGGTTCAGATGGGGTAGGAAGTATATTCTCTATTATCTTCTAATTCCTCAAACTAATGGTAGTTATATTTTCTTTTGGATTGGCTACAATTTGGGAGGGCAACTTTCTTGTGTTGTTAGCCTACAGTTAGCTAATTGCGGTTGCCATTTGTCCTACCTAAGTTTATAAACTTTGCATCCCAAATATTGTTTCTTGTTTAAACTAGTTCATTTCCTGTTGAAATTTAATACTACTTTTACCAATAGATCTTACCATATCCTCTAGAGATTTACTTGAATTAGAATTCTGAACTGATGGCTGTTAAAGATAAAAGAGCTACTGGTTCTATTAATAATTAAAACGGTTTTGACTAGCTCTAGGGTTCCTATAATTCAAATTTGGATAACCTCTCCATCCTATGGTATTTGAATAAAGGTCGTATCTCATGTGGGTGGCCCTAAAAACCCTCATATAGCATTAGCTTATTCTAGAGACTCTTTTTAAAAGAGTTAGGCACATGTTAGTGGGGTGCCTAATTGTTGAACATATTCCACAAGTTTTCACATTCTAAATATTTTGTACTATAGGCAATTTTTGAATAAGAGAGGTTAGTGTAGATAGTTTCTTTTCAATTTGTAACATACTAACCCTAGTTTACCTCTTAAATTATAGTGACTAAACAATTATAGATTTGGTTTTATAATTTAACTATAGCTTAACTTATTCAATTACCGACATATCCTTTTCAGAAATTAAGTAAGAAAAACAATGTAAATATGCCCAAGAAATAAATCAATACCTAATTGAATTGAATTTAATGAAGAGCATAATACAATCTCACAACATAATCCTACTATAAGATTTTAGGTCAACTTAACCAATAAGAAAAATTAGTCACGTAGGGCAATAGGAAACATCAAAATAAAAAGAAAGAAAAGAAAGAGATGAAAAGAAATTCTACTTAGATCCTTGATCTGACTTACTTTTGTTATAAGTCCCTTTAGGGATCCTTTTGCCATTTACTTATTAGCTTTTGGTAACACTAATAGCCTAGGGTTTGTTCTATTCATGTTTTCACTTAGTAGAGTTTCATTCTAGGTTAAAATCTTCATTAAAGGTACTTTTACTTTTTTTCTCTATTGACGCACATTGCCGTTGTGCTACAAAGCCACTACCATGACGCTCTAGCTATCAGAAAAAATTATGGGCTTGCTGTACAACTACCACTATGGTGCTAGGAATCTAATGCCACGGTGCTAGGTCTTTCTTTTACCTTTTTCTCTACTTCATCGTGTTTTTGCTTATTCTTTTTTAATTTTCCTTCTATTTTCTTTATCTTTGACTTTTACAACATTAAATATGAAATTAAACTAATTCCTAGCTTTTATTACTTAAAAAGTAACAAAGATTAAGCTTAAAGAGACTTCAAATATGTTTAATTTGATGCAGATCAGCCATCAAAGTCGTTGCCAAATAGTCATCTAGCACTCCAATTGTCTTCTTAATTACTAACCTTTATGCAATCCACTAGTAGTTATTAAATACCATATCCTCTAGTAACTCATAATCTTCTTCTAGTAGCTTTTGTATAAGTGCACCACCTGCTGTAGTATAAAGGATAGTCCTTACATGACCCATTAAACGATTATAAAAAGTTTATGGTGTTGGAAATTTCTCAAAATATCCTTAAATCTCTTCCAAGCCTTATGTAAGGATTTTGAATATTGTTGCATAATGTAGGTGATATCGTTCTTTATCTTAACAACCTTTGTAGAGGGAAATAATTTGGCCAAAAATTTATCAACCAATTTATCCCAAGTAGTGATGAAACTTGCTTGGAAGGAGTTGAGCTAGCTTTTTGTCTTAACTCTTAGTGGGAAAGGGAAAAGTATCAGCCTGACGGCATTCTCAAAAGCACCATTATGCTTGCATAGGTTATAAAAAAAGAATGAAATTCACAAGATAAGCATTGGGGCCATCATTGGGTGAACCCCCAAATTAAACAAAAGTTTGTATCATCTAGATTATGGATGCATTTTTTTCAAAATTGTTGGCTTGTACTACTATCCTTCTAATGCCATGTTGCAACCCATCTAACAAGTGAATAGCATACTTCTTTAGGGATTTGTTGGCACCCTTTTCTATCATAGTTTTAGTCTCATTAGTAGCTTTTAGTTCCCTAAGCCCTCTAAAAATGTCCTTTCAATCTCAGAATCAATCAAGAGTACCTCCAAGCTTCTAGTCTTATCCATAAATTAGCAAAGGGTACCTAAATAATAAAAAGAAAATATTGAATTAAAATAGAGAAAATAACTGATGATATTAATTAATAAATAGTTAGATTCCCCGATAACAATGCCAAAAACTCATTAGTTAAAATCTAATTATAACTACACAATTGTATGTATTGCTTGACAATACAATGACTTGCGTAAAGAATCATCTCCCACTGAAAATATTTATCTACAACTAAGTAACACACCCTAATCCCTTTAATTTTATCTAAGCAACTAGAATTTATAAACAAAGAAAAGAAGGAAATTCAAATAGCAAAAGTAAATCAGAGAGAATTCAATTACTAAACAACCTAGGTATTTAAGTTTACTCTATTACTTCATCTAACATTTCCTCTTTCCCTTAACTTACCCTGACATCTTGAATTATTAATTGGTACCTTGTAATGTCTATAAACCCTTCTCAAGATAGATAAACCTAATTGTTTTCAAGACAAACTCTTTAAACTAGTGAGTAATTCAAGAATAAGTTAGAAAGTAGGATTAAGCTCATTTAGGTTACATAAGGTATGAAGGTATATTTCTACCTTGCATACAAATTAACTCATTTGCTTCTAGGTTAGTAGAGATTAAACTTATGTTGCATCATTCAATGGTCAAGATAATCAATTATCTCAATTCAAGAATAAACCAATCATATCCTAAACAACTAATTGGCAATTAGGAAATTCGAAACAATAAGAACAAAATCGTGCAAATAATCCAATCACTGTCATTCAAAAGTAAGGAAAAAAGTTTAGAATTATATCCAATAAACACTTAGAACTTAAATATACTCCATAAAAATTGAACTTAGCACCATAGAATTACAAAATTTTTCATCCCAATAAAGAATAAGAAGAGTAGAAGAGAAACAAGATAATTTCATGATTCTCTAAACCCTATAAACCTTTCCCCTCTCAAAATTCTTGATTGAGAATCCTTATTGATTTGTGCTACTTTGCCTCTCCAAAACTACTCTTCTTAGAGTGCTGACTCCTTTATTTGAAATTGATATGTGTAATTTTACATAATTTTTATTTTTTCAAATTGTATTCTTTTATATTTATTTTTATCTATTTGTTCATTTTTGAATAAATGAGATGGATAAGTGTAAGAATAAGGTGTTTTCATAAAATCAAGGAAGAAATCAATTATTAAAATATCATAAAAGAGGGAGAACTTTATGACTGTACTTGGGAGGATGTTATCTAGTTTTAATTAGAATAGGAAAGCTATTATCTTCCACATTAAAAATTAGATAAGCACTTATCTATATATAAGGATGCAAATAGAGAACCATTTTTGTTGAGAAAAAATGAATGAAAGAATTATCCAAAAAGCCCCATTCTAGCATTGTGGAGAAAAAGAAGGGATATATAATGAAAACCTTCTTTATATCCTCTAGGTTTGTCGGAGTTAGCTGAATGGAATTTAAATTCATTTTAAATAACTGTTGCAATATTATAAAGGAAGCAGTTGGGGTTATATAAAGAAGATAAGTAGTAGAAAATTCAAGAGAGAAAAAAATAAAAACGAAAAGCATATTTGAAAGCTATAAATTGAGGACAAGTAATTGGAGATTTGAAAAGCTGTAATCGAAAGAAGCAAGCTATTGGAGTAGAATTAAATAGTAGCAATTTTGATTCATGGGACTTGAAGTAGAACTTTTTCTTTCATAACGATTTCCATTTATTTACTTAAAGGCAATCCATTAAGATGATGTTTAATTTTATAATTAGTATGGAGTAGTTTATTTTTTGAGGGCTTTAATGTGGCAAAGATTTGGATGCACAATTTAAGTTTCAATGTTATTTGAGTTTTCTTCCATTTTAAGATTGTGTGTTTAATTTTTGTTCTTAATGCTTTCAATTTTATGGCCAATTATTGATTGACCTATAGATTTATGATTAAATAGAGAGGTAAAATTATTATTTAAGACCTAAGATTAAGAACCATTAATTGAGCGAAAGGTAAGATATTCTTTAGCGTAATTAATATGTCTTTAAGAAAATCCAAAGAACTTAATGAGTTTTCAAATAATTAAATTCAAATAGAGATATGTTGGATTATTAGGTGGAGATATTCTTGGTGTTATTCAAGAGAATACATTAAGTAGATTAGGGATTTGTGTCAACAATTTGGATTATTAGGGTTTTCAAGAAAACATTAAAATATGAATTATGTGGCATTAGATAAGTGAAATCAAAAGCTCTAGAGTTGTCTTTCATTAATTTAAAATCCTTGAACTTACTTTGCTTTATTTATTTCTTTAAAAAAAATTTCCTATTTAATTTAATTTAGGTAATAGAAATAATTAAAATTTTAGTTTTCCAAATAGGAAGGAATTTAGTAAATTTCAATAAGCAATAATTAATTTAGTCCTGGTGGGTTTGACATATTTTTTTTTAAATATTTTACTACTTACGATTTCGGGCACTTGCAAATATTGCATCAAGTTTTTTGTGCCATTGCTGAGGACTAATTCTTTTTATTGATATTGATAATTGTTACTAATTTGAATTTTTTGTTTTGTTTTGAAAGATTTGTTTGACTTGTTTTTCTTTTATATATTTCAAGACTTATAAGTGTATGCCCCGATCTAAATTGTTAGAACCTACATTTTTTTATCCCAAGATTGAGAAAACTCTGCGTCGAATAAAAAAGAAGAAGGAATAAGTCACCACATCTTCCATTACCATGGCAAATGAGGTTAATAAAGAACCTAAAAATAAGGCTTTGAGGGATTATTCTATACTCTCGGTTAATGGAGCAACATCAAGCATAAAAAGGCCAACTGTACAAGCTAACACTTTTGAGATTAAGCCAACGATTATTCAATTGATCCAACAAAATTTTAGTTTGGAGGGTTAAGGCAAGTGGATCCTGTAGTTCACATCGCAAACTTTCTAAAATTCTATGACACTTTCAAGCATAATAAAGTGTTAGATGATGCTATCCATTTAAGACTTTTCCATTTTTCACTAAGGGATAAGTCGATAGCTTGGATAAATTCTCTACCACCATCACTACTTAGGAGGGATTATCACAAAAAATTTTAGCGATGTATTTTCCTTCAATAAAGACAACAAAGCTAAGGAATGATATTATCACATTCATTCAATATGAGAATAAAGCCTTATATAATACGTGGGAGAGGTATAAAGATTTATTGAGAAAGTGCCCCTATTATGAACTTTAGACATGGTTGTAAGTGCAAACATTCCATGATAATTTGTGTAATAGCCTTAAAATAAAGAAAAATTCTAAATAAATGAAAATCCTAAATTAAAGAAAAATTATGAATGCAAGCGAGGATTATGATAAATAGAGATAAGTACCATTGGAAATATATTTATTTATTATATTCTTTGAGGAATTACGAAGGTAATATAATGACTTAAATTTTGGGGACAAAATATAATTTTTTAAAAGTTTAGGGGTCAAAATATAAATAACAAATTTTTTAAGGACATCCTCCAACAATTAGAAATATGATATTTGGTCCCTCCATTATTATTTTAAAAAAAAAATTCTGTAACTGGTGAGATGTAAATAGTGCTTTTCCTCCCCTTACTTTCTCTTTCTAGATTTGAAGTACCTTTGAGACTCCGATTTTAAAACTAAGGGTACCATTGGATTCAGAACAGAGAGTATTACAATTTTGACAGAACAATTTTTCAAATCGACTGCAGAATTACTGTAGATCGAAAGTAGAAAATCTTAGAAAAATGTAAGTTTTGAAACTTTTCTTTAGATACCTAAAATTGAAAATCTTACACCGTAGATGAATTCACGAGATAGATAAATTATAGGACATGAAATTTCTTAGTCATTTGACAACTTTTGGTGTCATGAACAGTAACTCCGACCGACAAGAATAGTAATCTTAGCTTGTGTAAACAGTAATTTCGATCAGCATAAATAGTGATTCCAGTCATTGTGAACAGTATCTTCGGCCATGAACAGTGACCATCGGTTAACCAACACACATGATATGATATATGAAGGAGAGCGGGATACCTCCTATCTGGACGAGATTTCGATTATATGATATGTGATTTGCCCTCCCTTGCTATGTGTTTGGAAAATTACCCATATTAAAGTCCCTTTGCGTGTCTTCTTGAATGGTGGTAGGAAAAACCTTGGCTAATATGCTGAGTTTAGGCAAATTCTACACCAAAATACGAAAGGGTTTGAACTCTGATATGGTAGTTCTGATATGAGATCCTCCTAATGTCTTTAAGAGAAATATTTTGATGCATAATAATATTTGATTAATGATCATACCGTATTGCATATGGTTTCGAATATATGAATGTAATTTAAACTGAGAATATTTGAAATACAGGTCCCATATGGATGTACCTCTAAACTATAATTTTCTATGTGATAAATTTTAATATATATAAGTATATCCATATGCTGACCTAAGAGGGCATATGAAGTATTATCTGCTCACTAAGTTGTCAAACTCGCTATACGATATTTATATTTTTTTCATATAAGGATACAGAGTTTGGTCCTACTACTACATGGTTTACTAGGTGTCACACTCTTTGGGTGAGCCTATGTTGCTTTCAAGACTCACAATGTTTAAATCATTTTGTACTTATATTCTAAAGTATGCTCTGAATGCCACAGGCAGTGTAACACCATATTTTTTTTTCTTTTTATCACAATTCTCATAACAATATATATTTGCATAAATACCCATATATGTATATTACAAAATCCCGCATAAGTATTCATAATACAATATTAGTCATAATTACAATACAAATACAAAAGTCCCCATACAGCACACCACCCTTAAAACACAAAAGGTGAGGAGGTGGTGCTGACATCGGGATCTTTACTGGCAACGCCGTCCATGGAAGCATCTCACTTCCTTTTATCTGAACGTAACAGCACAAAATAGTGAGAACATGGTTCCCAGTAGACTCAACCTTTTATAATAAAATGTGTAAAAATAGATATTATGTTCAGCTGTATAAACTACAGAAAATATCAAGCTTTTATGATAAAATCATAATTTTTAATACACCTGCCTCACTCGGCGATCTGGCACACGCAATGCATGAAAAACTAGCTCTTCATGTTGCGCAATGCTCATCGCATGCCATAGCTATAAAATCACACATTTTCACTCATTGCTTCTCTTTTATTCTCATTTACTTCTCTTTTATTCTCATGTGGTTGGGTGGCCTCATCGGCTCACTCAGACTAGTAGGGCGTCCCCTACCCGGTACCGTCACAGCCATACAACCCACCGATATTCATCGATGTCCACTCAAGTCAAATGCAATGCATATGCACCAAGCAACTCACCACGAGCTTTACGCTTGTCAATCAATAACAAATGCAATGTAAAAACATCATTTTCATGCTCAATGAGTTATATAAATATACATCACAACTCTTACCATGAGCATATTTCAAATCATATGTTCAATAGGTATTTTCATCTATATCACTCTTTCAAAATATCTCAAATCAATATTCAATGTAAGCCCTTTGAAATCAAGTAAATAAAATAATGTTTTGGTGATATAAAACCATCACTTTAGAAGTATTTCTCTTGGTCAATTGGTTTCTAAAATCCCTTCAACAAATAAAGTTCTTTTTCCTATAGAAAACAGTGAAGAATAAGGTTTTCCAACCCTAAACACGGCCTTGAAACTCAGAACACGGCTGGACCGTGTTCTGTGACCTTCCCTCACTAATCAGACCATAACTCTCTCATTTCAACTCCAATTAAGGTGATTTCGGTGTCTATGTAAAGCCAAGACAATTACCTACAACTTTTATGTTAACTATAGTTTCCAAGTCCTTACGGATTAGTCCCAAAAAGTCGAACATTAAAGCACTCATATTTACAAATTCTGGATTCCAGACTCTTCGTATTATGTGACCTTCCTTCACTAATCAGGACATAACTCTCTCATTTCAACTCCGATTAAGGTGATTTTGGTGTCTATGTAAAGATACGACAATTATCTACAACTTATATGTTTACCATATTTTCTAATTCCTTACAGACTAGTCCTAAAAATTCAAACACTAGAGGTACTCATATTTACAAATTCTGGATTCCAGACTCTTCGTGTTCTGTGACCTCTGCTTACTTCTTGGGTCATATTTCCCTCATATTGACTCCTAATTAGGTGATTCAGAGCCTATAAATTTGTGAGACATATATCTACAATTCTTATGTTGATAATTTCTTTAAAATCATTACCAATTTTGCCCAGAAATTCGAAATAACCAGAACAGAAAAATCCACATAATATACAGCCCACATGTTGCACAATTTCACATTTAATCACTTGTAAAACATAGAAATTGCATCAAAAATTTGTGGAGAGTAGGTGTTAAGCCTACCTTAACAAGCTTCCTAAACTTTGAATACCAATTTCTCACCACCAAAACCTACATCCATAACTTGATTTAGGATCCATTGAAGAAAAGATGATTATAGAAGAATTTGGATCAAGAAAACCTACCTTGATTCTCTCCTCTTGCACTTTCTCTCTCTTCTTCCTCTCTCTTCTTCTTGTTCTCTCCTTTTTGAATTTTTTCTGATCACTCCCCCTCCCCTTTGATAGTCAAAACCATCATCATCACTCAAGTGTTTTAAAAATACTTCTAGCCTACCAATCAAGTGTTTTAAAAATTCTTCTAGCCTACCACACAAGTGTTTTAGAAATCCTTCTAACCTACCACTCAAGTGTTTTAGAAACACTTCTAACCTACCACTCAAGTGTTTTAGAAACATTTCCAGCCTACCATTCAAGTGTTTTAGAAACACTTCCAAGCTACTTGCTTGGAATTACCAAAATGTCATTCTACCAAAAATCGTATAAATACCAAAATACCACTTTAAAGTATTTACACCATTGCTAGTCTATTGAAATTACATAATTGTCACTCTCTAAAAGCATTACAATACGACCCTTACATTAAATATTACATAAATACCCATTAGTATTTTAGGGAAAAATCAGGGATGTTACAGGCAGGATCTCTACTTCTGCTGTAATATATGTATAAAGACTTGGTGTGTATATTGTTTATATTGGAAAACTTGTAAACGTATGATATTATTAAAATATGTGATATACTTGGAGCATGTATGCAATAAAATAAGGGTAAAGTTATCGACTACTCGTGACAATCGCGTTCCCTTAAATTGGGGTGTGACAATTTGCAACTTACAAATTGATCTATGGTTGATGTAGCAGCTAGAGTAACTCTTATGAGCAAAAATCATGAAGTGGTGTATGAGCTTTTGGAGGAATTGGCATTTAACAATTATCAATGGTCTTTAGGAAGGCAATGCCAAGAAAAGCTTTCGAAGATTTTGAGCTTGACCCTATTACCTTATTGGTGGCAAAAATGGATACTTTCTATAAACAATTAGGCAATATGAATGTTAAGGCTATTTAGGCTAATGTAATTTGTGTAGGAAATCACTTAAACATAGATTTCCAAGTAGGAAATCCTTTTACTCAATCAAATTCTAAACAAGCAAGTTACATGTTTAACTTTCAACATAAAAACAATCCTTATTTGAACATATATAATCCATGGTAGAGAAATCAAGCTAATTATGGAACAACAATCAAGGGGTAGCTAGACTACCTCAGAATTTTCAACAACAAGAAAAGAAGTTGACACTTGAGGAGATATTCATGCAGTACATGTAAAAGAAAAACTTAGCTTCCATTCGTAACCTTGAAGTCAAATTGATCAACTTACAAATATACTTTTTAAGAAGATAGTAAGAACTTTGCCTAGCAATATTGTGGCTAATCTTAAGGAGCATGTCAAAGTAATAAAATTAAGGAATGGAAAAATAGTTAAACAGCCATGAAAAGTAATTGACAAGTAAAATGTGGCTAAAAAACAAGCTGAGTCTAGCTAACCAACTAGTTAACAATCCTAAGTAGATTGAAAGAGTTTCAAACCCCATAATTTTCAGAGAGTTTAAATCTAAACCTTTAATAATTCTCCTTATGATATACCAATAACTTTTTTGTAAAGACTTACAGAGAATAAACTTGATAATCAATTCTCAAAATTTCTAAATATTTTTAAGCAATTTTATATTGATATTACTCTTATCAAAGCTTTAAAATATATGCCTAAATTTGCTAAATTTTTTAAGAATATTCTATCAAATAAGCGGAATTTAGAGGAGTATAAAATGGTAATGTTGACCGAAGAGAGTAATACAATTTTACTAAAGAAGTTGCCTCCTAAATTGAAAGATTCAAGGAGTTTTACTACTTCTTGCACTATTAAAAATTATTATTTTCATAAAGGTTTGTGTGATTTAAGGGCAAGCATTAATCTTATGCCTTTCTCAGTTTCAGGAAACTTGGCCTGGGAAAAGCAAAACCTACTACAATTTCTTTGCAATTAGTAGATATATCTATCAAGTACCCAAGAGGTATAATTGAAGATGTTTTGGTGAAGGTAGAAAAATTCATGTTCCTAGCTGATTTCATTGGTTTTGTACATGAAGGAAGATGAAGAAATTATGTTAATTTTGGGGAGACCTTTTCTAGCTATAGGGAGAACCTTACTTGATGTCCAACAAGGGAAACTTATTTTAAGGGTTAATAAAGATCAATTAATGTTTGATGCTTTCAAATCCATGGAGTTTCCTTATAAACTCCACTCATGTTTTCAATTAAGTGAAATTGACTTAGTTATGGTTGAGACACAAAGGGTTGAAGCTAAAAAAATTTCCATTAGAAGTGTATCCAACAAACTTAGCAACTCTTGAATCCAAGAATGACGCGGTTTTGGAGTGTGTTTGATATTTGGAAGAAGCACTATCTATACATCTTGCAATGAAATCTTGCTTTTATCATAAAACAATATCTTATATCAATTCTAAATACATCGATGAGACACAGTTCAAAAACTTAATATGAAGCTTATAATATTACCCATTTCAAAAAATTATATCAATTATCAAAGCTCTTCTTTAACCATATTAGAAAACATTAATTCAAATAATATACAAAATAGTCTATCACAAAACATATATTGAATACACAACAAAAATGAAAATCCTTCCTGTGATAATGGAGCAACTCCAAATTTTATATATATATATATGAATAAACAATAATTTAGGCCAAAAGGAACAATTTGGGCTCATCAAAATTTGCCTACACTTTGCAACGTTTGAATCTGATCTAAACTATTTGAAAAACATGAAAAAAAGATTGAGTGAGTCTTACTACTCAATGATAAGATAACATATTCTATAGTGGATCAAAACAAGTGACATGGATAAGGTTTTTACAAAAATTACCATTTAAATCAAGTGTTAATATTTATAAACATAAAACCTTTTCAAAAACCACTGATAATTAATTTCTTAATGTGCCGAGTCTGATAAGTATGTGACTATAAGGATATAGTAGACCTTAAGAAATATATATTTATGGAGGAAAGTGATTATGTTAGAGAACACAGTTTTATCAAAGAATTTACCCACTTCATGCTTCATCAAGGTTTCTTCCATATTAAAATCATTTGAATGACACATTATCTTTTCCATTTCAAAATAGTTCTCATTTCTATTAATAGTTTAGAAATCTTACATAGTTTTAACAAAAGACACAGTTTAATGGAAACATAATAGCTTTTAGAAGAAACTATAGTCAACATTATTATATTAACTAGTAATTTAGAAAATGTAATTACTAAACCCAATTAGTTATAAAACCAAAGAAAACAGTAAGGCATAAATTATGTCAAAATTTTCATAAACTTAAAACACTTCAGAGCTTACAATTTTCTAGATATCAATTAGTTTATTTTTATTACAATGTTCACCATAGAGAAAAACCAAAATCGAAAGCTATAATGTACTAGGAAATAAATAAAGTGTATTTGGAAAACTTAGATATTTATAAATATAAGATAGAATAGTTATAGTAGGAATTGTAAACTTAGCTCAATAAAAATAAAAAAATTTCCTAGTAAAATTATAGAACATGAAAAGGAATTATATTAAAAACAAACATTAAAGTTTTAGTGATAAACAAACCTTTAAAGGTTTACAATAGAAGTCATATAACTATTTATAATAATGTTATATAAAATCTTCAATTATAAAATAAAGAAAATGTACTAGTGCTTTTAATAAAATATAAGGTTTAAAATTTAGTAGACTTATTGAGTTTTATTAACATGAGAAAAAAATAAACAAGACAAATTATATTAACGTGAGATACAATAAAATAAGTCTAAAGATAATACACTATTTCAAAAAGATTTACCATAAACCAATGGTTTTTATCTAGAATTTTAAACAATGAAAAGAAATTACACTAAAAGAAAATATGTGATATTTTTGTTAAAACATTCCACGCTGAAGATTTACAATGTCAGGCTAATGGAAACCTGATTAAAACTAATTTTTAAGGGTTAGTAAAAATTTATTTGTTTATTTTTCATATTTAACTTTAGCAAGCCCTTTTAGGTTATTAAATCCATAATTTGATCATTATTAGATTATTTAGTTGCTTATGTTTTAGATATGTAAAACATCCTTATCTAAGATAAGTTAGTGATCATGGTAGAAAAATGCAATAAATTCTTAAGAATAAAATTTCGCAAAATCTTGCAACTCCAATGAAAATAGCTTTTCTTGGAATCACAAAACTTATCAGACAAACACATATGCCAATAGACTTCAAACTACTTTGTCATTCTTTCACCCATCCAAAACATTCATACTTACATCAAATATGATTCAAAATAAATCAAAACCTCTATAAATACATATTACACAAAATTTAGGACATAATCACAATCAAGAATTATAACAGTTACAAATTCAAGTATCTAGATAATTGAACAATTAATAAAGGAGATTTAATGTTAATACTCATGGCAATAAAATAAAATAGAATGAAACAAAAGAAATAAAATAAATTATCCTTTAATGGAATTTAGATAGCAGGATTCCATATCGAAACCAAAATTAAGTCTCAAGCACTTAACAAGGGAAGGTAATCATAATCAAAATTTTCTATTCAATAATTATAGGAGGTATTCTACCACTCCTTTAACAAATCCTATGAGTTACCAGCTGAGGTTTCAAGGTGTAATAAGGCTAGTATTTCTTGTTGCTAGTTAATATTATTTCTAACAAGACTCTTCTTCAGAATCAGTATAAATAACAAGACTCTTCCTCAGAATCAGTATAAATAAACACTATCATAGATAACAAAATCAAAAGGAATTATCATTTTTAAACTCCCAATCGCATATCCAAAACCATGACAAAAATTTCAAAGACTATACGATATTGGCCATTCTAGGTGCTAAACTTATCAACATAACTCATTCAATTAGAATCTATAAACAAATCATATTTTCCAAAGTATACGCATATGCCAATAAACTTAATTTTCAAAACATATCAATTCATATTAGAAATATTAATTTTCAAATATGACACATTTGTGAAGTTTCTCTAACAAATATCTTTGACGTAACCCAACATAAGCAACATATCACGATTTATAATTTATTTTAGACTCAAAGAAATCCACAAAGATACTTGTCATGTATCTAATGGCACTATAATAGGAATCATAAATATTTGGCATTAAAACACATATTCAAAATAGATATTAATCATATGGGAACTTTAGTCCACCAAATATAATCATAAAACATAGTTTAGGGATTCAATCAAAATTTAAATTATGATATATACTCATAAGGCTATGGGTTTTGAATGGATTGAATTTTTTGCTAGCTCTAAAAGCTTATTCCACCCAAACAAACTCTAGAAGCAATCATACTTTATTTAGAACTCTCAAATCTATAAATAAAAGGAAAAGAAAGTAGAAAATCATCATCCAATCAGTAAAGAATTATTTCTATTCTCTCTTCTTTTCACTTTCTCTTAGGTTTTCTTATAGCCCTGCATGACTAGGTTTCTTTAATTGGTTTGAGAAAGATTGAAACCTCAAGGATTTAGGCATTATAGGATTAAATTAAGGTTTTGTTGTTCAATTTTATTTAAGTATTGATTATTCATCTGTTATTCTTCCCATGATTGTTTCAATTTATATCTAGAGTGCACACTAGGGTTTTAATTGTTCAAATATACTGCTAAATAATAAATCAACAAAGTTTTGATCCCTTTGATTTAAGAGGCAAATATGATTAATAATTGTAGGATTATGAATTGTTAACCTATCATGAACCCAAGTTAGGAGTACGTAACTGGCACAGATTTTGAGAATAATCTCATCCCGTAAGCCTCTTTCTTAATAAATATAAATAAATTTCTCACAATTAATATGGATTGTAACCAAACTCATAATTACATATTCATTTGAGAGCTTAACTTTCTATACTATATAATTACAATTATCTCAAAATATACACAAATACTATGCAAAATGGAAGTTAAGACCCTACTTGTGATATATGGAGCAACTCTAGAGTGCAAAATATGACATTAGCCAAAAGTTGAGAGTCTTGGAAATAAATCAAGCTCACCCAGAAAATGTATCGCCTAGCTGATCAACTATCTGAAGGAGAATGACCAAAATCTATATTCTTATCTAAAAAACATAAAAATATCGTGTAGTGAGTTTGACAACTCAGTAAACAGGTAATTCTTACCATAACGAAAATAGGACAAGCAGGACACGAGTTTTTATCTTTCACAAGTAATAATTTAATGTAAAAAAAATATGAATGCCATATGTATCATGTAACATCCCCGATTTTTTTTCTTATGTTACTAATTGAAATTTATTTCTTTTAGAGAGGAGAACGGATTTTGGATCTCATGGGAGGATTAAATTATTTTTACTTAAGTCAAATAAGATAGTAGGAATGGTTAAAATGGTATTTAATTTATGTAATTTAAGGGGATGGCATTAGTGTAATTATAGATTATGGCAAGGGCATTTTGGAGATAAAGAGGTGGTAAGTAGGGGGTAAGTAGGGAAAAAATAAAATAAAATAAAATAATGGGAAGATAAGAAGGAGAAGGGGAGGGAGTGACGGAGGGAAAGAGAAGAAAAAGAAAAGGAGAAAAAGAAAGGGGAAGAAGAGAAAAGGGGAAGAAGAATAAGAGAAAGAAGAAGAAGAGAAAGAGGAAGAAGAAGAAGAGAAAGAGGAAGAAGAAGGAGAAGGAAGAGTAAAGAGAAATCAAGGAATCAAGCACCGAGTTTAAAGGAATTTGAGGTAGGTTTAACATTTATTTATGAATTTTGTATAAGATTATATATACATTTTTAGATTTGTTTAGATGTGACTTTGGATAACATGTGGTCTGGATATTTATATGAAATTCTATTTTGGATGTTTGGACATGCATATGGGTGCATAGGATTATATAAAAGAAAATCAAAGGAGAAGATAAATTAAGCTGAATTTCGGAATAATTGGAGAAGTTTCGGTTTTTGGAATTCTGGGAAAATTCGGTAAGGATTTTAACGAAATGGTCAAATATATGAATTGTAGATATATGTCTCACGAATCTATAGGCTTTAGAATTACTTAATTTAGAGTTCATATGAGGGAGATATGGCTGATTAATTGAGCAGAGGTCGAAATTTAGGATAGTAAAAATAAGTTTTTTTATTTTAATTTTCTGGGAATAATCCGTAGAGAATTTGAATAAAATATAAACATAAAAGTTGTAGATAATTGTCTTAAATTCCTATAAGATTTGAAATCACCTATATCGGATTTCGTATGAGGGAGATATGATGGAATAAGTGAAGAAAGATCACAGAACACGGTCAGGCCGTGTTCTGGGTTGCTTCAACACAGGTTGGCCGTGTTCGGGGCTGTTTTTAAACATATTTGAAGTATTTTTCAAGCATGGCCGTGTCTTGAACATGGCCAGGCCGTGTTGGATGCTGGATTATCATACTTTTCACTGTTTTATATCTAAAAATAATCTTGTTTGTGGTAATATTTTTAAGAAACATATATTCAAGAAAAATACTTTTAAAATGATGATTTTGGTATCAAAAATTACTCTTTCTCTTTATTTAATTTAAAGTGAATCATATTGAATATTGGTATGTGATGAATGATTATTAATCATTTGGTATAAAAATGATGCATCATATTATAAAAGTAATTAAATGGCAAGCGTAAAGCTCATGACGAATTGCTTGATAAATATATATTGTATTTGATGAATATGAATTTATATATACATTATATGTATGGATGAATATCGACGGGTTGTATGGCTTGAGACGGTACCGAGTAGGGGATGCCCTATTAGCCTGAGTGAGCCAAGGGAGGGCCGCTCCAACCGGGTGACAGTGGTAATGTGAAGGGGCAGGAGGGTGATGTACTCACATTCCCTGATCACTTATTGTGATTATAGTCAATCGGTCACTATGCATATAGCAAATGAGTAAATTAAAAGCCGTAATATAGGTGAGCATTATAAAAAAATAGATTTTTAGTGCATGTGTAGTATGATAATTATGCATTAACAAAAATTATAATTTTATCTCAAAATCTTGATATTTCTCTGTAGCTTATACAGCTGAACATAACTCATGTTTTCTCATCATATTTTATTTATGTTAAGTCTACTAGGAACCTTTGTTCTCACTATTATTGTGGTGTTATGTTTAGATAAAAAGAAATGAGATGCAACACAAAATGGCGTTACTGATGGAGATCTAGATGTCAGCACCACCTCCTCACCCTTTGTATTTCAAGGGTGAAGTGCTGTATAAAGACTCTTATTTATGTATTAAAATGTTGTATTGTATAAATATAACATGTATGAGGTTCGTAATAAATATGTGTGTGTGTGTATATATATATATATATTGTGTTTATACATATGACGTATTTAACATGCATAATGTGGAAAAAAAATCGGACGTTACATATCATATGTTTGAAAGATTAATTACAAGAAAATTTTAGTACTAAGAGGCATAAATATCAATGTTACGATATTATATAAATAAATAAAATAAGTTTAGAGATTTTCATAGATTGAAGGACTCTATTAAAACCATCACCATTCCTTAAATACGCAACAAGAGAACTGTTCACCGTCAATCAGGCCAAAAACCTGTACTCCATCGGGCAAAAAACCCATAGTCCATCAAGCAAAAGCCTGCATAATCCATTAGGCAAAAGCCCATTATACAGAACTCGAAGTGCACCAGGCTAGCACTCACAATTGCTAGTTCACAGTGTTTTTGATTTATATTTCTCCGTATAAGTACAATAAAGAAGTAACAAGAAATGCAAAAGGTAAATGAAAAATCATGACATTTTCAGAAAATCATATTTCCATTTATCAACAATAGCTCTAACAATTCCATCCTAGCTTACACATTTATATCCATAGGCCTATACATGTGCCTCATACAATTGTTTATCTATCCATATAAAATATAAAACATCACCATAATCCAACACAATTTTTAGGTATTCTCAATCAGTATCAATTAATATTAATAGAGAAATAAAATATATATGATACTTATCCTGCATTTTCTAAGGTTTATACTAGGAGCCATGATTTTAAATACATGTTCATAATAAAAATGAGTTTCACGTTAGTAATAATGTCTCATAAGTATTTCCTATGAAATACCATTTAAATTATGGGTTTCCAAATGGATTCAATCTTTCACAAGGTAGTGCTATGGATATATTAAAAGAATAATTAAAAAAGTATGTCATAGTAAGTGTTATCTACTCATAAAGTTTTGAGCACGAATTTAAGGCAAAGCCTATGACAACTTTCGGAACCGAATCGAGCAAAACAATCCTAAAAAACGATTCTAAAGTGCTCGATCACCTAGGAACAAATCCATATAATGAGTACTGTTCACTCACTGAAAAAATACTATTCACAACGGCAAATTCTGTTCACACACTGTTCGGGCACTATTCACGCAAATAAAAATAATGTTCACAGTTACTATTCACCGAAGAACAATTTGCAAAATTAGAGCACCAAATCATGTTGTTTGACCGTGAAATTTATTATACAACCAATACTCTATATCCTTAACAAAACCCCTAACTTGGAAGCTCGAAAAACCATCAAAATTTCAATATTTTAGAAACATTACCTATTCGGTTACTGTTCATAATTTTTCAGAGAGCTTTCGACGAACTTTCGGTAAAATTGATCAGTGGGTTTTAAAGTTCTCGTCGCCACCAGTCCAACGATACTTTCGATATCTTAATGGGATGTATAAATTGGGAGCAATCCTAAAGAGAAGGTAGAACTTAGAGAGAGAAAGTGAATAGGGAAAATTTTTGAATCCCCCTACCATTCGTGTTCTCTCTTTCACGTTTCAATTCCCTCCTTTTTTATTTTTTATTTTTTATTTTACTTATTATTATTTAATAATTAAATATTTAAAATTTATTCTTTGACTATATACATATAAATATTATTTTTCATCTTAAAGCATCCCAAAAATTCCTCAAAAATTATATTCTTGCAAAACTTTAGTTGCACTCTTAAATCATGACTTTTCATGATAAAAATTTTAATAAAACAAATCACAATATAAAATATATTCATGGATATTTAAAGAAATAATATTTATAAAAATAAAACAAAAATTTATTTAGAGTCAAACATAATTATTTTAGGCAAAACAAAAATCATTTTAATTAATAGTATATTTTCCCTAAATAAGTTTTTATTTTCATCCTTAAAACCATTCAATTACATCACTACTCCTTTATTTCTTTTACTAATCCATACATAAATGAAAATTATTAAATTTTAGGGTTGTTACATAACCTATGATGAATAGTTAACTAGATTAAACACATTGATGTGTATGTGTTGTTTAGCTCGATCACTTTCTCTAGTTATTTATGCAATTAATAAGTTGAATTTTACTGATTTGTTAAGGTTGCTTGTTAACTAGAGTTATTTAAGGTGATCGTTATCAATTAACTAAACCTAAAGAGAAACAAGGATAACATCCCAATGGTAGATATTCAATATAAAATTGATTATATTATCGATGATCAATATAATACTTGATGGTAGATATCAACCAAAACCAATACTTTTATCATAGAATACTCTCACATTTAGTTTATTGTGATCATTCTCCTTTTACTTTGCTAGTTTAATTGTAGAACTCAATCCCCCTTTGTTCTTTTCACAAAAGATAACACCAGTCTCTGTGGAGTCAACTGTTACTCCCACTACTACATGTTAGTTTTGTGGTAAGAAATTTATTATATTTAGTATACCCACGATAGTAACCACCAATTTTTGGCGTTGTTGCTTGGGACTGCATCCAATTATCTTTTGTGACTTTTACTTTTATTTATGCCAGTTACTCATTCTACTAACTCTCAAGATCTACAATACAATCTAGATATTGGAAAATCTGTATACATGCAGATAAGAGAATCCAAAAGGATATAGATTAGGAGAAGGAGGAAATAGTCATGGTCAGGAACCCCACTCTGAATGAGTTTGTAGCTCCATATGTGAACTAACAGCTTTTATGCATTAATTTTTTAAATCTTGATTAAAATGTTAATTTTGCTTTAAAATCTAGGTTTATTTATCTCTTACACAATTTTTATGGTTTTGCAGGTGAAGATCCACACTAGCACTTGATGAATTCCATGTAGTGTGTACTAGCAAGAAGCCCCCTAGAGTAACAGAAGAACAAATTAAACTTAGGGGCTTTCCTTTTTCTTTGAGAGATTTAGCCAAAGATTAGGTATATTGTTTACCATCTAGAACTATCAATACATGGAATGAGATGAAAAAATTATTTTTAGAAAGATATTTCCCTACATCTAGATCTGCAAATATAAGAAAAAAAAATATACGACATTAGACAATTACATGGAGAGACCCTTTATGATTATTTGGAGAGATTTAAAAAGTTTTGTGTAAGCTACTCATGTAACAACTCCATTTTCTTTTTTACATATATACAAATATATATATTTTTAAAATCTCATGAAGTCATTACTTCTAACAATTTAACTCATAATAACATTCAATTAAATTAACCAAGCATAATTAAGGTTTATGATATACCATTAATACTGATACAATTATGGGTTCACATACACATCATTAATTAACAACATTCGTATACAAATTAAACACATGTATGTCTACATCTTATTCATCCATATTGACCAATTCTGGTGATACGAGTGTAGGTGGTTGCACCTTCATCAGGATCTTAGCCAATACGACCCAACGTACGCTAAAAGTCGGTTATAGAGAATATTTGCGTATCTGGTCCTCTGAACATGATATAAAAATATAGTGAGAATTAAATCCCAGTAAATTCAACAAAAAATCATAAATTATCATCAATATAGATAATTATGTCATGTTCATCTGTATAAGCTATAGCAAATATCTTAAGTCACATGAATGCACTTTATCTATGCACATGAAAATCATACAGTAATGACATATATGGCATGAATAACTATTTTCAGAATATCATATGATGGCTATTAACTTATTTTCATATCAAGCTACCCCAGTCAGGGTGAGTATTTTCTACTCTCTAGTACGAGTTTTTCTTGCTCCGTCTGACATGGCACACTTCTCTTTCTTTTCTCATTAACATAATCATAGCCGTGAGTAGGGCGTCCCCTACTAGTGCACCACATAGACCACCATGTGATTGTGCTTATCTCTTTTCTTTTCTTTTCACGTTAATAGCCAAAAATATGATTTCAATAACAAGTATGTTCATTATACTCACATGCCATAATTTATCACCAAAGCATAATCACTACCAAAAATCATTGGTAAAATGAAATTATGTCATGATTATAACCATTTTTGAATCACTTTATAAAATATTTTCATGTCAAAATTACACAATTAAAATGGCAAGGATTTCATGCAATGGCAATGGCTAGGGCATACACTAGTCATTTATTATTTCCATTCATAAGATTCTTCTTCTTTTTTAAATATTATTTTCATCTTTTCATTTTCTTTATGCTTGACCTCTAGTTACTTTTCTCTTACTTATATCATTTCTAACACATGTTCTCATAAATTTTATAGAGCATTCTTCTCCAATTTGGTTTCTATTATTACCCTATAGTTAATGAGGTTCATTTAGGGTAGAAAAATGTTAAAAATAAGCTTAACTTCCAGCATGGCATGGTCATATTCCAAGACACAGCCATGCTTGAAAATACTTCAAACATACTAAACAAGCCCTGAACACGGCCTACCAGTGATGAACCAACCCAAAACATGGCCTAGCTGTGTTCTACAATCTTTTCTCACTTATTTAACTATATCTCCCTTATACAAACTCCAATTGAGATGATTCCGAAGCCTATAAAAATCAAGGACAATTATCTACAACTTTCATATTTATTGTTTCTTCAGATTCCTTACGAATTATTCCCAAAAAGTCGAAAACAAAAATGCTTCCATTTACCACCCTAGATTCTAGACTGATTATGAACTCTACTCATTAATCAGCCATATCTCCCTCATATGGACTCTAAATTAAGTAATTTTAGAGCCTATAGATACGTTAGACATATCTATTTATTATGGTAACAAATTCCTTTAATTCCCTATAGAGTTTGCTCAAAAATTCAAACACAGAAACTTACCTAACAAATTCTTCCATGGTTAACTAGTTTCTAACCATATCTCTCTCATATGGATTCCAATTTGATTTATTCTAATGGCTAACCATTTCATACAAATATATATTTTTTTCATGTTAATCATTTGTTTTAATTCTCAACATATTTTTCTCAGAAATTCAAACATAGAAGCATACCTAACAGATTCTTCCCTGATTAAACATTTTCTGACCACTGCTTACTAATCAGACAATATCTCCCTCCTCTGGTCTCCAAATTAAGTGATTTGAGTGGATAAAAATCGATGAGACATATATCTACATTTTTCATGTTAACAATTTCTTTTAATTCCTAACTGATTCTTCCCATAATTTCAAAAATAGAAGTTTTCCTGGTTACTCCGAAATTCAGTTTCCTAACCAAACCTTTCCTAAGATTTTAGTTCATCATTTTATTACGTCCTCTTCCATTTTCTTCCTAATTTACATTTAATCATCCTCCATCAATTTTTCACCACATTCAAATATACAAAATAGCAACATAAAAATCTTAAAATTTTGTCACCCATAGCCATACCTATACAGAACTTTTCACACCAACCGAAATGTTCAAAACATCCATCATATGCAAGATAACACGTAACATGATATAGCAACATCCATGACCAATCATCAATGTAGCAAATATTGTAATTTTCATCAAACTTCTAAAATCAAAATCCCATATAAATGTTACAAATTTCAAAACTTTTCTTCAAAAAGAGATATTGTTAAACCTACCTAAAGATCTTCCTAGCTCACTTAGTGAATTATTTTTCTTGTTTCCTCTTGAAGAAAGTATCAAGATTCCTCTCTTCCCTTAAATTTTTTAGTAGCTTAAATAAAATAAGGAGGGTGAGTTTTGAACCCTAACGATGAAGAGAAAAGATGGATTCGAGTATAGATTAAGATAACTTACCATGAGTACTTAGTCCTCTAGACTTTTCCTTCTTCTCTTCTCTCTTTCTCTTCTTTCCTCACTTTACCTTGCTTATGTTTTTCTTTTCCCTCACTTGGACGAAATTATAATGTTATAAGGTTGGATTTTTCTTAAATAAACTATCAAATGGTTCACCTTTCATAATCACGGGTCTATCTTATCACAATTAGGATGCACTTGGTTATTTTTTGGGAAAAGACAACTCATGTTCTTGTCTTCATCTCCCTTAGTCAAGATATGCATAGCAAAAAGAGATTTGTATTTTGAAAATTATGATAAAATGTTCTTAAGACAAGGGACAAGATCCCTTTGATTTAGAATTTCTTTTTCTTTTTCTTTTGTCTTAATCAAGTATGATAGGTTTGCCTTTCTAGATGGCAAATTTTCAGCCCTTGAGTCTCCCTTACTTGGCTGAAATTATTTGTGTAGGATAATCCTAATGCCATGTATTATTACCTACTTGTTAAAATTATGAATGTAGGATATAGATGTTTTGTCCTAATTCCATGTGACCTAATCTTAATTATTATTACACTACTATTTCCTCACATAATTCTTATTTTTCTCTCTTGGTTTTGGGATAATTCTTACCCATTTTCTTTGCTTTGGCTAAAATACTACCTTTCATGGATGGCTTGGTCACATTTTCATAGTTTGTAGACTATCGGTCTAATTTCTATATCCTAGTTTAAGTTTATGTTTTATTTCTTGCTTGGGCTATCCTATTGGTTTGCTAGAAACTCATGTAAAGTGGAAAAACTCTATATGAAGTGTCAATAGGTTAAAGGCCAATGTATGGGTGGAGATTTTAAATTTAGGAACCCTAACTCTTGAATTAGGAAAAATTACCCTAATCCAATCTCCTTGAAAATTTAAGACCTTGACTTACTGCCTAAAATATACCTTCCTTACCCAAGAATTTTGCCTCTCTTAAGTATGTTATATCAATTTTTTTCCTATTAGACTTTTCTTTCTTTATTTATTCCCTTAATGTTAAAAAAATTTTCAATGCATACACATAAGGTGAAGAATTTCTAAGGATTATATTTCCTTAAATATCTAAAAATTGTCTAATAAATTTTATTTCCTTAACTAAATATTTATGTACCTTTATTAATAAAAGAAACGAAATTAGGGATGCTCACATTATCAAATTAGTGAGCAGCTACTAATTCAATATTTTTATGAAGATCTTTTGTAGGGTGATAGGAGTATGATAGATGTAGCTAGTGGAGGTGCACTAGTAGAGAACACTCCTAAAGTAGCCAGAATCCTGATATCAAATATGGTTGTTAACTTCCAACAATTTGACATTAGGCATGACCACCCAATTAGGTATGCCCATCAGATAATTACTTCTTCCTTTAAGCAACAAATGTTTAAACTTACCTCTCTTGTCCACAAATTTTTATGAAGGCCTTTCACCCATAGATCAAAGTATAGTGGATGTGCCAAGTAAGGGTAACTCTAGAAGCCAACAAAAGATTGATTATAAGAATAGCTAAAAATTATCAACAATACAGTGATACGTATGAGAATAAGGTAAGAATTTCTTCCCTTAAAAAGTAAATTACTAAATTTATGCCTCCTTTTTGTCAAATGGCCACAGGTAGGATAAAAATAGCCAAAATGTGTAAGATATGTTCAATGGCTAGGCATGAATCAGAGATGTGTCCAACCTTTTAGAAAAACTCGAGATCAGGTAAATCTTTAGAAGAAATTTTCACAATTCTAGCCACTAACACTAAAAATTTCATGCAAGAAAACAAGGACAAACATAATGGAATTGAAAAAGCAGATAAAGCAAATAAGCACCATGTTTGATGAGTTTTAGTCTCAAGTTACAGTAATAAAGCCTTTCAAACAGTAGTGGGACTATATGAAAATGAAAACACTATCATTTTAAGGAATGGGAATGAGATCAAAGGACCAGCAACTATTTCTTCACAATCAAAAGAGGTGAAATAGAGTCTAAAAGAGAAAAAAGCACTAAAGCGTAAGTTCCCCCTTATCTAATTACACCCCTAAACTCCCATTTCCTAAGGCTTTTAATATAAAAAAATGATTATTGAGAGAAATTTTAACTTATATGAAACCTTTGAAAAGTGTAAGATAAATATCCATATTTTAAATGTTATTAAGCAGGCCACTAGGTATGCCAAATTTTTTAAAGAATTATGCACCATTTAAGGGAAGCAAAATTTAAAGGTAGAAGAAAAGGTAAGAATGGGTGAAAATGTGTCTATAGTGCTTACAAAGAAAAATTCCCCCAAATGCAAGGACACGGATACGTTCAAAATTCCGTGTACAATAGGAAACACAAAATTGGAAAGGCAATGTTAGATTTAGGAGCATCTATAAATGTCATGCATTACTCTATTTATGCTTATTTAAATCTAGGACGTTTAATGGAAATTGGGGTAGTCATTCAACTAGATGATGGATCAAATGCATACACTAATGGAGTAATTGAAGATGTCCTAGTCCAAGTAGACAACATGGTTTTTCTTGCTAATTTTTACATCTTAGATATGGAAAATGATGATCACATTATACCCATTCTCTTAGGAAGGTCATTTTTAAAAACATCAAACCAAAATAGATGGGCATAGTGGCAAACTTACCATAGAATTTGATGGGGGAAATCATTAATTTTAATCTTGATGAAGCCATGAAACACCCTAATGATGACACGATTGTTTGTTCCGTTAACATAATTGATAAATTATCACAAGAAGTCTTTAAACTAGATGGGAAGGATGAGTTGGAAACAATCACTAGTTCACCCATCTATAAAGAAAATGAATTGAAAAAGAACATGGCTGAATTAATAGAGCAAGTTGCTACACTAAATATAGCTTCAATAGAACGGACACTAGGTGAGGTATCTTATGCTGCATTATCTATGCCTAATGAGAAACCATTGCCATTTATTTAGCACTCACTAACTATAGAATTCATGCCATTACCTGAACACATTAAGTATACTTTTCTAGGAGAAGGAAACACTATGCTTATCATAATTTCTAGTAAGTTAAGCAACTCGCAAGAGGAGAAATTAATGAAGGAACTCAAGGACCATAAAAAAACAATTGTATAGACCATAGCAAATACCAAAGAAATAAACCCTTCTACATGCATGCATCGTATTTTACTTGAATAAAGTGCTAAACTATTTCATCGACCTTAGAAACAACTGAATCTAACTATGATGAAAGTAGTCAAGAAATAAATTCTTAAGCTACTAGAAGTTAAAGTAATTTACCCAATTTCAAATAGTTGTTAGGTTAGTCTATTCTACGTAGTACCTAAGAAAACAAGGATCACTGTTGTGTAAAATCATAATAAGGAACTAGTTCCACCCATTTCTAAAAAGGGTGGAGGGTTTACATAGATTACAGAAAGCTAAACTCTACAACCCGAAAAGATCATTTCCCTTTTTCATTTACTAATCAAATGCTTGAATGATTAGCTAGTCACCCCTATTACTGTTTTCTTGATGGTTATTCAGGTTAATTCTAGATTGCCATTACCCTTGAAGATTAAGAAAAAACCATATTCACTTGCCCATTTAGGACTTTTGCATATAGGCGTATGCCTTTTAGGCTATGCAGTGCCCCAGCCATCTTTCAAAGATGCATGGTAAGTATCTTCTCGAACTACATTGAATAGATAATAGAGGTATTTAGGGATGACTTTACAGTTCATGAGGATTCTCTTGACAAATGCTTGCATAACCTTACACTATTTTTGAAGAGATGTATGGAAACTAACCTTCTCTTAAATTTTGAAAAATACCATTTTATAATTGAACAAGGGATATTGTTGGGGTATGTCGTTTCATCTAATGGAATAGAAGTGAATAAGGCAAAAATTGAGGCTATACAGTCCTTGCCCTACCCCACTAGTGTGCAAGAAGTCCATTCTTTCCTTGGTTATGCATGTTTTTACACAAATTTCATCAAAGACCTCCAAAATTATAGCACTTTTGTACAAATTGCTACATAAGGAAATAGCATTTAATTTTGACAAGGATTGCATAAAGGCATTAGACCATTCAAAAGAGTGTTTATATTTGCACCAATTATAAAACCTCCCAATTAAAGCCCTCTAATAGAAATAATGTGTGATGTAAGCGACTGTGCAGTAGGGTTGTTATAGGCTAAAGAATAGAAAAGCATAGTATGTTATCTATTATGCCTCTAGAACTCTAGATGAAATTCAAAATAATTACACCACTATTGAGAAAAAAACTTTTAGCTATATTCCTTGCTTTAGAGAAATTTAGATTCTATCTTATTTGCACTAAAGTAATTATGTACATTAATCATGCAACTCTTAGGTATGAAGAAGGAAGCTAAGCCATGATTGATAAGATAGGTGTTGCTTCTAAATGAATTCAATTTAGAAATCAAAGACAAAAATGGAATAGAGAATAGTGTAGCAAATCACTTAAGCTAGCTCACTCACATTAAAGAGAAATTGAATTTAAAAGAAGCATTCCCTAATGAACACCTATTTGCAGCATTTGAAAAATCACCTAGGTATGCTAATATAGTTAACTATCTTGGTACTAAAAGAATTCCCCTTCATTAGAGCAAGTTCGCACAAATCAAAATCAAAAGTGATGCTAAGCACTACATATGGAACAATCCTTACTTGTGGAAGTTATGCACAAATCAAGTCCTCAGAAGGTGTGTATAGGAGTTTGAAATCACTCACATATTAGTATTTTATCACTTTTATGAATGTGGAGGACATTTTGGAACCAATAGGATAGCTAAAAAGTATTAGAATATGGATTAGCATGATATATTTAAAGATTCATATGTATACTACAAAACATTCAAGAATGGCCAGAAAACAGGTCATATCTCCCAGTAAAATCAAATGCCAAAAAAACCCCCCCATGATGTTCTATGAAATGTTTTACATTTTGAGTATTGATTTCATGGAACCTTTCTCCACCTTTTTTGGTTTCAATTATATATTACTTTTTGATTATGTCTCAAAGTGGGTGAAAGAAAAAACCACTCGAACTGACAATTCTAGAGTGGTTTAACCTTTTATCAAGTTTAACATCTTTTTAGATTTGGCATTCTAAGGGCAATAATAAGTGATAAAGAAACCCACTTTTACAATCAGACAGTGGAGGCATTATTTAAAAATACCATGTAACTTAAAAAGTATCCACCACCTTCCAACCCTTAACAAGTGGGCAAGTTGAAGTATTAAATCGAGAAATCAAGTCCATAATAAAAAAAAATAGTAAATCACTCTAAAAAAAGATTGGAGCTTACACTTAGAAGATGCCCTATAGGTATACCATACTACATATAAGAGACAAATAGGAATATCTTGATTCTAGCTGATCTTTGGGAAACCATGCCATCTCCTAGTAGAGCTAGAACACAAGGCCTATAGAGTCATCAAAAATTTTAACATGAATATTGATGCAGTAAGAGAACACTAAAAATTATAGGTATAAGAGTTAGAGGAAATCAAGCACAATGCCTATGAAAACACTAGAATTTACAAAGACAAATGCACTGCATGACAAAATTATCTCTCACAAGGATTTCAAAATAGGCTAAAAAGTTCTCCTCTTTCTTTCTAATTATGCCTCTTTCTAGGTAAGTTACGTTATAGATGGATTGGCACTTTTATAATTACTTATATATTCCTTTATGATGCAGTAAAAATCCAGAGTTTGGACACTTCAAATACCTTTATAGTAAAAGGATACCACCTTGACCCATTTTTTAAGGGATTAAAAATGGAAAAAAGTGATGGTGGACCTAGACAATCCACCGTTTAATCAGCTACAATAAAGCATAACAATCAAGTCAATGATATTAAAAAAGGCACTGCTTAGGAGGCAACCTACAAGGAAGTTCACTCTACCCTTCTTCCATACTTTTTGAATTTTAACACTTCTTAGTTAGTAGTTTTCACTGCACTCTATCTTATGTTGAAGACAATGTTAGCTTTTAAGTATAAGGGAGGGCTTTGGAATAAGAAATTTGAATCCTCCTAGAAATTTTTTGCTGAACCTTCATAGAATTTTCCTGCTCCTATAGTCTTGGTTGTATGTGCCATAAACAAGGTCCCAATTAGGCCTAAAGACTTATAAAATAATTGAGCAATTAAAATTTTCAATCATTCAATCAATAACTTCCTTAAGAAGGGTAATAACTAAACTAAGTAAGAAAAATTTGTGAGACTTTGAGCTAAGGACTAATCATAGCAATCTCATAGTCCTTTTGTGAAAGGTACTCTGCCATGAATTTACTCTCCACAACTTAGATTGAATCTTTTCAAAAAATTACATCTGCATATGCATGCATAACAACGATTAAGGCATTCCTTGAGATAGCTATATTAGCCAAAAAATCCCACCCTACAATCTTGATCACTTACTAAACATCTTATGCTTATAACCCTTGTTATTGATAGAATTGTATTCCTTGATTTAAACTAATCCATTTACATGAGCCATGAGACCAAAAAGAAGTAGTATTTGATAAATTGCAGTATAATAGGGTGTATAAAGGAAAATAAGTGTGGCAGAGGTTATGATAGTAAAAGGAGGGATTAAAGTTATACATCAATAAGTGAAAGAGTAGAAAAATAAAAAATAAAAAGAAAATAAAAAGACAAAAGTACATGGAAAAGATGAAAAATTGCTGAGTAGTGCAAAGGCTTTTCAGGGAAAAAAAGGTTGTTATGTCTTGATTTCACTTTAAACTTGAAATTTTACTACTGCCCCATTGAATGAAATGGCTCTTAACTAATTTTCCCAAAAAGATATTCTTACCTTAATCCCAAGCCCCATTACTACCTTTTAAAGTCTCTCATGATTTTTGCATATATGACCATAATGATAAAGAAGTAAATAATATGCTAGCCTATGGTAGAGCAATTTTGTAGGAAAAGAAATTAAGCAAAACACTACCTGAACACAATAGAAGTGAGCAATTACTTTCTCCATGAGAGCCTATTGGCTTAATCCATTACCATCTCTAAGGAAATTTGTTCACTGAGTATTTGAAAAAGATAATTAGTCTATGCATGTTATAAATTCTAAGGGTTTATCACATCCTTAACAATGGGATATCAAACATGCTAGAGATGCAGATTCATGATCTACCCAAAGACGAGCAAAAGGTTAAGTGTGGAGGCATTTGATATGAAGTCATTTGCATAGTGTTTACACTCCATATGTAGCATAACATGATTAACACATGCTTATTTCTACTTCTTTAGTTTATATTCTTGTATAGGAAGTACATAAAGGTATTGGGATCAATTTGGAGTCAAAATGAAGAAAACGGGAAGAAATAATCAAAACTCAAGAAAAGCATAAAACTGGGCTAACATTGCGGCAATCATAGAAAAAAATTGTGGTACATAAGCCATATAAAATCTCGAGAGTTCCAACATTACAGTGCCAAAATGCTATAAAGAAATCCCAGACTCTAGAAAGCAAAATCATTGCGATGGAATTTGCCCAAAAAATTTCCTACAGAAGGAGTGTCACGGCAACATAAATCAAGCATCGCGGCATTGTATGATAGAAAAAGAAAAATAATAAATGCAAAAAAATGCAAAGTTTGACCTAGGTTACAACTCTGTGGGTCAAAAAGTGATCACAAGAAACCCTTGTTCCCTTGGGTTACCAAGGTTTATAATGAAGAAGCCAATGAGGCATCAATGATCATCTAGAAACATATCTAATTTCCTCCCCCTTATATAATCTCCCTCTCTTTTAGTCTAGATTTAGGTTTTATGGCCCTGCACGACTAAATTAGTTATCAATTCAGGTACGCTAAAACCTCAAAAAGATTATTGTAAGACTTTTTTTATGTTTTAATTAATTAATTTATGATTTAGGTATTAATTGTTCTTTTACATCTCTTTTCATGATTGTATCCCTTGATTACTAATAAGGCCTACTAGCTAATATGCTTGGTACCTTTAGTTCATGAAGCAACTAGGACAAATATGCTTATTGCGATCAAGAATTATTAACTCTTAGGAGGAACAATTAATTAGGTTAAATCCAATTGCCTATGTTTATGTTATTTAACTTTACCAATCTTTTTAGCTCATAATGCAATTATTGGGGTTAATTCCTGTCACTTTTGGATACGGTTATTATGATAATTAGGGTTAATAAGGTTCACACAGATGAAAATTAACTAAACATAAAGAAGGATTAGATTAAACTTTAACTATAAATATCTAGATTACAAATTGAATTTTTATCGATGATCAATGGATTATTCTTGATGGTAGATATGAACCTCAACTGATGATTAACTAGTTGATTATTCTAACTTCTCCTTTATTGTCACTATTTACTTTTATGATCACAAAATCCACCCTTTTCTTGATTTGCAAAAGTGCACGCTATCAATAGTCACTCCCTATGGGATTGACCTTTACTATCACTATTACAAGTTACTTTAGAGATAAGGTACTTATTTATTTTTTATGTGACTATGAAAGCATAAACCACAAGTACATTTTACTCTTTTGGATGCCCAATCCTACCTCTAGCTTTGCATCCTGACTGGCTCACTTTTTATGTACATAATCCTACCTCACAAGTATATGTTATTCTTTTACATCCCTGGTCCTACCTCATGGGTAAATCTTTGAGTCCTGTCTCATTAAGGTCACATTTTATGCAGTTGATCCTACATCGTAAGTACATCTTATTCTTTTACATACCTGATCCTACTTTGCGAGTATATCCTTTAGTCTTGTCTTGTTAAACTCACCTTTTAGGTTCCTAATCTTGTCTTGTAGGTACATCTTATTCTTTTACATGCCTAATCCTACCTCTCAAGTATATCTTTGAGTCTTATCTCATTAGGCTAACCTTTTATATACTTGATCCCGATTCACAGGTACATTTTATTCCTTTATATACCCAATCTTGTCTTATGAGTATATCTTTAAGTCCTATCTCGTTAAGACTCACTTTTTATGTAACTAATCCTACTCAAAGGTACATCTTATTCTTTTACATACCTAATCTTGCCTCATGAGTATATTTTTGAGTTCTATCTCCCAAAACTCTCATCTATTCGCTATTTTTTCCCAAAGCTCATCTTTAGCATGTTCAAAATCTTATTTTGCCTAGGCCACATTCTTCTAACCTTTTAGGCACAAGTTTTTCTTTTCTTTTCACCCATACAAAATACCCTTTTTATCTTTACTTGCTCTTTCGACAAAAATATCAAGAACTTTGTTATTTGATTTTTTCACCAAAGAAACAAGTAAAGAGGGGCAATATTAAACACTACATTTTTTGTAAGGTCCTATTTAATAATCCTTAAAATTCCAAGAAAAAGAAGGAAAATGTAAAATTAAAAAAAATAATGTGTTAAGTATTTTATTTTAATTTTATTTTTTTGAGTCTTGTGTTTTAATCTTAGTGTGTTTTTCATTCAATTTTTATTTTTATTTTATTTTATTTGTTTTAGTGTCTCCTTGAGTCATTATTTTTCTTTTAGGTCTTTGGATCTTTTAAATACTTTTCTTTTTGGGTCATATAATGGGCTTCTTTGTAAAAAAGGGGGGATTTGGGATTTACTTGAGTATTTTTTTTAAGTGTATTGGACTTTAGTGAACTCAACCCAATCACTTGGATCATGAATTTTAGAGCTCCAATTATCTTAATGAAGAAGATAAAAACCTTAGCCTTCATTGCGCATCAAGACGATCTTAGGTCAACAAGCAAGAAAAATCAAATTTAAAAAATAAAAGCAATTAGAATTGGAATAAAAGATAGAAGAATTATGTCCCAAGTTTAGCTTCACTCAACCAAAGCATTAACCCCTTGGTGCTTTTAACAACTCAGGCCAAGAGAAAAAGAGGAAGGTTTGAAAAATAGAGAGTCAGAGTAACCTTTTGGCCACTAGAGAGAAAAAAAAATGCAAACTTCCTCCCTCATGTTTTAGCCTCTAAATAGCAGTGTTGGAGACAACAATAAAGGAAAACTTGAGGTGTATTTCAATAATGATTCTATATTGATCCTGTAACTAAAAAAATAGTTACTTTATACCAAAATACTCTCTTATGTGTTTAGTTTCATATGAATTTGATTTCATGATTTTTGGATGCCATTTGTGTATGTTAGCCATAAAAGCATATGACTGTTATGAAAATTTATTTATAGGGTGAGGTGTATTTGGGTAATGATCAATACTGATATCATGGTTGAAAAAAAATATTCTTTATAACAAATTACTGTCATGTGTGTTTTGAACATAAAACATATGACTGCTTTGAAACTAGACTCATCAAGTGAGGTCTTTTTTCTTTAATGATTTTGTGTTGATCTTGTTCTTGGAAAAAACATGTTCTTTATACCAAAATACTTTCTTTCATGTTTAGTTTCATATGAACTTGGTTTGATGATTTTTGGACATTATTTGGGGTATGATTTGGACATAAAAACACATACTTGTTGTTAATTCAGTCATGATTTGTACAAGATCTAGTTTCATCTAGACTTAAGTCTTGGATTTGGAGTCATAGGTTTTAGCTTTTATTTAAACCTAAATAGCATATGTATTTATTCTGTTGGCCCTTTTTTAACCAATATGTCATATGCCATGTCCATGCATACTCATTTCGCCACAAGCCCAAAATGAATTTTTAGTTTGCAAATATGTATGTCTTAAGCATTGGATATTTACTAACTTTAATTCTTTTGGCCTTTATGAAATGACACACACCTTGCAAGTTAGTGATGGAAATTCGAGCAAGACACTAAGGACTCTAGGACCTATGGGGAAAGAAGGAAGCATGTAGATGCAAATTGAATTTATCTCATTTGTTTCTTTTGTTTGATTGTATGTTATATGATGTAATCCATGATTCAATACCATTGACCACAAAGAACACACACTACAATGAATGTATGCTCTTTCCTTTTCTTTTTCTCTTTCTTCTTTTTAGAATTGTCATGTGTCGAACTTGAGCCTACTGTAGGTGAATAGGGTGTCAAGCGACGAGTTGTGTGTAGCCTTAAGCCTATCACAGGTAACTTCAATTAGGTCACATATAATGAAAAATTGGGTTCCAATGGCCTTTTCTTTTCTTTTCTCTTTTAAGAATTAAAAAATATTTTTAAAAATAGAAAATCATTTTTCCAAAGTCCAAAAAGAAGTCAAGGACAACAAAAAATGAAAGATAAGGCAAAGGGAGGTTATTTTTTTCCAAATAAAACCAAAAAAACTCACTTAGAGTTCTTTTTGAGCTACCATAGCCACCTAAACCTTTTTCTCTCACCAAAAGTAGTTTAAAAGCATTCAATTTACCTCATTGCTTTTCTACTCTACGAAATATGCAGACTTTAATCCCTTCATTGGCTATGTAGGCCCTAGGTCCTTACCTAGGTCAAATCTACCTTTCTAAATTTTACTTTTCTCCCTTCATAAATACTTTTGTTTTTCCTTTATCTTATTTTTAATTTCATTTTTTTGCCTATGCATGTCTCTGGTAAGGGTAATTAAAATATAATTAAGGCCATAAAATATTTTGCACAATTATTCTAGGATAATTGATCTTAGGAATGTGCCTAACACTTTCACTACGTGCAACACCTACTGACTAGCATCTTATTTCATACATCCACATCATAGAATATTCCCCTTAAAACCTTTTAGTATTATATATATATATATATATATATATATATATATATATATATATATATATATATATATATATTCTTACCTATAAATTTTTAGCAATGTCTACTCAGCCCATAATTTCACCTATTCACTTATATTGTTAGTTATCTTTCTTGGATAAACATACAAGTGATTTAAGCTATTCCAAGCATTTTCAAATTTTATTTCCTAAGCCATAAAGAAAAGGCTCTCACACCATAAAGAGGCTCTCATATTTTCATATTTTCACTAACTAGGCGTGATATGTATTAGTTACAACAAAAAGGCTCTCACGCCATAAAGAAAAGTGTACAGTCCATAACTTATTTTACAACACAGTACGAGCTGTCTAAAAAGGACTTGGCACTCAACTAAGCCATCCCACATATATTACACAACAAGAAAATATACAATCCATATTCATATTCCGATTAGTCAACCTTGAGACCCATGTTGCTCACTTCTTGCTAGAGTACCTGAAATGTGATTATGTGGACATAAAAAGATGAAATGACAATCTCAATAGCTAACAATTTTTTTAGAAAAATAGTATACATTCCATTCCTTAAAACATCTCAATTTAATTCATTGAAACATAAGCACTGACCATACATACATACATTATCTTGGTCACACTAGGGACCCATAACATTTTGGTCCACTTACCCAATGTAGTCACATACTTGTAAAAAGGTTATGCATCTCCTATTATTGGCCAATATGTGGGGAAAATGGGGCTTACTTGACCCAATTTGGGCACCCCTTAATTCTCAAGAATAGATACATAACATATCTTTAGACCATCATTCATCATAGTATAAAAGTCAGGCAATCGGTAAAATTGATAAATTTAAGTTCATAAACATAAAGAGTGTTTTAAAGAAAAGTTAGCTACCTCAATTCCTGCACAATCACTTCCTTTCCAAGGCTGCCAATGTTACAACTAGCTACTCAAACTAAAACATAAAAGATCTATTGGTTAATGCATGCATATTAGCATCTAAAATCATAAGTCTCTAGTTTAAGAGCTTCTACTCCCCAAAATAAAATGGCAATTCTGTTTAGATTCTGAGTTATTATTAAATATGACAAAAATCCACTAAAAATTCTAAATTTTCCATGGAGGTTCCTCTATATCTTTATTTTATTTTTTAGATCTCTCAAACCGTAACTATTCCATTCTCCTTAAGAAGTACCTCCATAAACCAGAACATTGCATATTGGTTTCGGTTCTATTTCTATTTTGTTTTCCATTCCTTTGGATGGGTAAATATTATTCCAAATTCGTGATATTTGATATGGAGCATCATCGATATGTTATATAATTACCATAAAAATTTCAAGTAAAAAATAATTTATTTGACCCCTCAAATAACACACTTTTTATGGCTGTCTCCAATTCTGATATGTTTTGACTCACTTCTTGTCCCACCAAATTTCCATATTTTATTACATGCTTTAACCTACCTATAATTCTCTAATATTTTTTTGGGGTCCTTAATTAGAATACCTATATCATGTCATAAAATTTTCATACAAAAATTCAACATCTAACCCCTTCAATGTTTAGTATTTCCATCAATACCTTAAACTGTCCATTAGATTTTTCTCAATACTATTTTGATTGCAAATGGCCTATTTTTAGGTTCTCAAAAATCACGAAAATTTTCAAAATAGATTATCAATATTTCAATACTTTTCTCACCAAATATTAGAGAATTTAAATGCCATTTATCCAATCAAACAGTCCAAGAACATAGAGCCTACATTTTTTAGGTGCAGGAACAATAACTTCCTAGTGCATAATGTGTAGTGCATCATCATGTTTGTTACTTAAATGGCAAAGATTGTTCTCTACCACTAGAGTTTCATGTTTTCAACTTTAATCTCTTGCATCTCATGCTCAAGAATCCCCTATGCATAACCCAAAATGAGCTCAACTCACTACAAACCAACTTTTCTCAAGAGGGGAAACTCACCTTGTGTAAAAATACTCTTATGGCTCTCAAATTTCAGCTTGCTTCTCCTCTTGGTTTCCCTTTCAACTTAGCTATATTTTTCGGGTTGCTCTCCCCCTTTGGCTGCCTTCTCTTCCTCTTAGGTGCTGATTGCATGATGAATGGGTGGTTTGAATTTGCTGCCCAAAAAAGTCCTAGACATCATAATGCTTGGCCGCTGGTTTCCACCACTCAAGAGGAAAAGGAATGATGTGTTTTGCAGAGATTTCCTTATGTTTTTGTAGGGATTCCCTTGTGGTTTCTACAGGGAGGGCGTAAGGCTGCAAGGCATAAAGTGGGGAAGTAGCTTTTGCATTATTTTTTTTCTGATTGTGGGCAAAAATATGGCTAAAGTGGAAGGCAATTTCTTGGCAGAAATATGTCTAAAAATTTTAGGGCTATGTGGCAGGATTTTCTAGCTCAAAGGTGGCAATTTCTTGGCTGATTTTGGTTGAAGTTTTTGTGGCTATGTGGCATGCTTTGGTAAGTGCAAGGTGGCTGTAATTTTGTGGCCAATGTAGCATGCTATATGTGTAATAGCCTTAAAATTAAGAAAAATCCTAAATTAAAGAAAATTTTGAAGAAAAGTAAGGATTTTGAAAATGGAGAAAAATACTATTGGAAATATTTATATTTATCATATTGTTTGAGAAATTGTGAAGCAAATATGAGGATTTAAGTTTTTGGGTCAAAATGTAATTTCCTAAAAGTTTAGGGGTCAAAATGTAAATAACAAAAATTGCAAGGACACCCCTCAACAATTGGAATTTTACTAATAGGTCCCTCGGATGATTTAAGAGAAATCAGATGCAAAAGTGGCGTGAAAATTTTCTGCACTCTCTCTCCCAAAATTTACTTTTTCTCTCTAAAAACTCTAAAATATCTCCTTAGATTTCTAACACTTCGGACCTTGGATTTCAACACAATCATCGCCTATGAATTCAAAACGATGAGGACTACAATTCTATCCAATTGGTTTTTGAAAATTTGGCCAGAAATCTGCCGAAAAGTGGAGGAGAAACCCTAGGAAGTTAAGTTCTAAATCTCCTACTTAGAGTTCTTAAATTGCAAATCTGACACCATAGATGGGTTCAAAAGGTGGAAAAACCATAAGATGTGAAATTTGGCTGCCATCTGACAACTTTTGTATATCGTGAATAGTAAATTCGACTATCGTGAATAGTAATTTTTGGTGGTGAACAGTAATTTCCAGCAGTAAATAGTAACTCACAATTGAATAGCATTCACTAAGCTCCTAGAGGCTAAATTTTGCAAATTCGGAGTTATTTTCAAGGTTTTTGGTCCCTTCGGGCTCATTTTGGGATCTATTTGGCTAAATTTAGAGTAGAAATGTGGATTTTTGGATTGTCCAACTTAGAACCCTAACTTTGTGCGTAGATGATTCTTTCTATGACTTGCTCTATACTCTTCTTGAAATTTAAATGCGTAATTGATTATGTTTATAAGTTATTTATACTTTTATATGTTTCTAAAATGGATTAAATTATCTGAATTGCTTACAATCTGGAGTATAGTTCAAGAAGAGTATGGTTTTAAAAATAGATTTTTAAACTCATTGTATATCTGATACTAAATGTATTTTTCATCATATGGTAAAATGAATATTTATGCACGTGGCATTGATTTATAAAGCTATATGATTGCCTTGAAAAAGGGCATGTATATGTGATAGACCCTGATTGGGAAATTTATTACATGTGAGCTGTATTAAGACTGAAATTATGTATTAAGACTAAAACCTCTGTTTGAAATATATGGGATATGTGCATATGATAATTTTTGTGGAAGATTCCTATTAAAAACACTGTTTGCTAAAAGTAGGTGATGTTAGCCTATTGCACCTTGATACCTCAGCTAGCAGGGGTGGTGCTAGCCTCGTGTGAGGGTCAACACACGGGATATGATATGTGATGGAGAGCAGGATGCCTCCTATCTAGGCGAGATGCCAGTTATATGATATATGATTTGTCTTTCCTTGCTTTGTGCTTGGGTAATTGCCTATATTAGAGTCTCTTCGCGTGTCCTCTTGAATAGTAATAGGGAAAACGTTAGCTGGGATGCTAAGTATAGGCAAATCTTATACCACTAAAGTACGGAAGGGGTTGAACTCTGATATGGTGGTTCTAATATGGGATCCTCCTAATATTTTTATAAGAAATGTTTTTTATGCATATCAATATTTGATTAACGATCATATTGTATCATATATGGTTATAAATATCTGAATCAGATTTGAACTAAGAATATTTGAAAATACGGGTCCCATATGGATGTATTTCTGAACTGTAATTTTTGATGTGATAAATTTTAATATATGAGTACATCCATATGTTGATCTGAGAATCATAGGAGGTATTATCTGCTCACTGAGTTGTCAAAATCACTACACGATACTTATATTTTTTTTCATATAAAGATACAGAGTTTGGCCCTACAGCTACGTGATCAGCTAGGTGTCATATTCTCTAGGTGAGCCTACATTGCTTCCAAGACTCGTAATGTTTAAAATATTATGTCATTGTAATTTAGAGTATGCCCTGAACGCCACAGACAGGATGTAACAACTCCATTTAAGTATCAAATTTTTTTTAAAAAAAATACCATGAAGTTATTACCTCGTTACAACTTAACTCAATATAAAATTTATTTAATTTATACAATACAGAGTTCACATATATGTCATTAATCAAAACATACGTACAACATATCAAACACATAAAAATCTACATCTTATTTATTCTAGTTGACCAATTCCGGAGATACAGGTGCGGGTGATTGCACCTTCACCGGGATCTAAGCCAACTTGACCACAAACTTTTATTTGCTTCTGGGATCTACCCAACATAAAGTACTCGATCCAACGTGCACTAAAAGCCAAAGCTATAGAAAAATCTGCATAACTAATTTTCTGAACATGATATGGAAATATAGTGAGAATTAAATCCCAATAAGTTCAACAATAAATCATCATCGATATAGCTCATCACGTCATGTTCAGCTGTATAAATTACAAAAAATATCTTTGGTCACATGAATGCATTATATCTATGCACATAAGAATCATACAGTAATGATATGTATGACAGGATTAACTATTTTTAGAATATCATATGATGGCCATCAATTTATTCTCATTTCAAGATACCCCGGTCAGGGTGAGTATCATCTACTCTCCGGTACGGGCTTTTCTCACTCCGTCTGACATGGCACACTTTCTCTTTCTTTTCTCATTAACATGATCATAACCGTTGGTAGGGCGTCCCCTACTGGTGCACCACACGGATTACCATGTGACCGTGCACATTTCTTTTCTTTTCACAATGATAGCCAAAAATATGCTTTCAATAACAAGTATGTTCATCAAAATATAACTATTACCATAAATCATTGGTAATCATGCTATGAACATAACTATTTCAAATATCACTTTATAAAATATTTCCATGTCAACATTTCATACTTAAGATGGTAAGAAGTTCATACAATGACAATGGCTATGGCATATAGTAGTCAATTATTATTTTCATTTATAAGATTCGTCTTCTTTTTTAAATATTAATTTCATCTCTTCATTTTCTTTATGCTTGTCCTTTAGTCAATTTCTTCTTATTTATATCATTTCTAACACATGTTCTTACAAATTTATAGAGCATTTTTCTCCAATTTGATTTCTACTATTACCCTATAGTTAAAGAGGTTCATCTAGGGTAGAAAAATGTTAAAAATAGACTTCACCAACTTTCAACACGGTCTGGCCATGTTTCAGGACACGGCCATGCTTTACAAATACTTCAAATGTACTCAAAAACAGCCCCGAACACGCTTTAACCGTGCTTGAAGCACCCAGAACACGGCCTGGCCGTGTTCTGTAACCTTTTCTCACTAATTAGAGCATAACTCCCTCATTTTAACTCTGATTGAGGTGATCTTGGTGTCTATGGAAAGATAAGACAATTATATAAAACTATTATGTTAATACTATCAGCAAAATAGTAATAAATCTTGGTGTTATTACTCTTGTAAATTCAATATTATTTCTTCTCGGGTAAGTTCTAACCTTTACTTACTAATCTGACTATATCTCCCACATACGAATTTCAAATTAAGTGATTCCAGTGGCTAAACATCCATGACACATAAATATATAATTCATATGTTAACCATTTATTTTAATTCCTTATATAATGTTCCAATAAATTAAAACACCGAAGCTATCCTAACATATTCTTCCCTGATTAACCATTTTCTGACCTTTGTTTACTAATCGGAACATATCTACCTCATAAGAACTCTAAATTGAATGATTCCAGTGGCTAAAAATCCGTGACATACATAGCAATAATTCTTATGTTAACCATTTATTTTAATTCCATACAGATAATTCCCAGAAATTAAAATACAGAAACTATCCTAACATATTCTTCCCTGATTAACCATTTTCTGACCTTTGTTTACTAATCGGAACATATCTACCTCATATGAACTCTAAATTGAATGATTCCAGTGCCTAAAATTCCGTGACATACATAGCAATAATTCTTATGTTAACCATTTATTTTAATTCCATACAGATAATTTCCAGAAATTAAAATACAGAAGCTTAAAATTTTGCCACCCATAGCCATACCTATACAGAACTTTCTATACCAGTCTAAGTATTCAAACATACATCACATGCAAGATCAATATGTAACATGACATAGCAACATCCATGACCAATAATCAAAGTTCTAAGATCAAAATCTCATATAAATATTATAAGTTTCAAAAGTTTTCTTCAAAAAGAAATATTGTTAAACTTACCTGGAGCACTTAGTCCCCTAGACTTCTCCTTCCTCTTTCTTCCTTTCTTCCTCTCCTTTCCTCACTCTACCTTGCTTATATTTTTCCTCTCCCTCACTTGGATGAAATTATAATGTTGTAAGGGTGGGTTTTCTTATATAGACCACCAAATAATTCACCTTTCATGATCATGGGTCTACCTTATCACAATTAGATTACACTTGGTTGAATTTTTGGAAAACAAACAACTTATGTTCTTGTCTTCCTCTTCCTTAGTCAAGATATGCATAGGAAAAGGAGATTTGTATTTTTAAAATTATGATGATATGTTCTTAAGATAAGGGACAAAGTCCCTTTGATTTAGGGATTCATTTCCATTTTCTTTTGTCTTAAACAAGAATGATAGTTTTGCCTTTTTAGGTGGCAAATTTCTAGCCCTTGAATCTCCATTATTTGGTTGATATTATTTGTGTGGGATAGGAATGTTTTGTCCTAATGCCATGTATTATCATACCACTTGCTAAAATTATGAGTGTAGGATATAGATGTTTTTGTCCTAAAGCCTTGTATTATCATGCCACTTGCCAAAATTATGAATGTAGAATCACACCACTTGCTAAATTTTTGTCTTAATGCCATGTAACCTAATCTTTATTATTATTACATTATTATATCATCACCTAATTTATTTTATTTTATTTTTTCTCTTGGATTTGGGCTTATTCCTAACCATTATGGGCTTATTCCTACCCATTATGCTTTGGATAAAATTCTACATTTTTTGGAGGGCTTGGTCACATTTTCATAATTTTTGCGCTATTGGTCCAATTACTATATCCTAGTCCAAGTCTATGTTTTATTTCTTACTTAGGTTATCCAATAGGCTTGCTAGAAACTTACGTGAAGTGGAAAAACTCTATATGAATTGTCCATAGGTAAAAGCCCAATGTATGGGTAAAGATTTTAAACTTAGTAACTCTAATTCTTGAATTAGGAAAAATTACCATAATCCAATGTTCTTGAAATTTTAAGACCTTTACTTGTTTCTAAAATTTATCTTCCTTATCCAAGAATTTTGCATCTCTTTAGTATGTTATTTCTAATTGTTTTTCCTATTAGATTTTCCCTCTTTATTTGTTCTCTTAAAGTTAGAAACATTTTCTATGCATATACATAAGGTGAAGAATTTCTAAGGATTATATTTCCTTAGATATCTAAAATATTGTCTAATAAATTTTATTTCCTTAATTAAATATTTATGTACTTTTATCAATAAAAGAAACGAAATTAGGGATGTTACACAGGATCCCTACTTTTGCTATCATATTGATAAGTGTAGACTTGGCATATATAATTGGCTATACTGGAAACTTGTAAACGTATGTTATTTTTTGTGATATGTGATATTGTGAAGCCATATGAAAATAAATAAGGGTAAAGTTATCTATTAGTTGTGTTATTTACATTCTATTAAATTGGGGCGTAACAAGTTGGTATCAGAGCATTAGGTTTCCCTGTGGCTATTGGAGCAAAGGATTCTTTAGTAGGATCTTTAGTATGGATATAAGCTGGACATATTTATACTTTAGATGCTGCTGAGGGATTCTATAGAATATTAACTTCCTTTCTATTCCAAATTTGCTAAAGTTCCTAGTATAAGGTTTGATTGAATATTATGGTATCTTAAAAAGGTGTTTTGTTCTGTATAGTCTATGATGCTGCCAAGAACTAGAGCAGTTACTAGAGAAGCTGTAGATCATGCACCCTCTACAGAAGAGTCTGCACAATTTATAATTTCAGTACAAAGAGGCAATGGAAGAAGCCGACCTAAAGAAAGAGACAAAGGACGAGGGCGTGCACTGGGTATGAGAATCCCGAGACATGATGAATAAGCCCATGTATCTGATAGAGTTCCTGAGGAGAGAGTAGAACCCCCTCAGGAGCCATATGATAGAACAGTTGATATGATTATTGGCATACATAGGAATTTAGAGACATTGGCTGGATTTATAATAGAACAAGGCATAAGGGATGGCCAGCCACCAAAAAATGCTCTTGAAGCACAAGAACTAGGAAGAACAACTGAGCAAGAGGACAAGTTTATAGGGATTGAGGTGACATTACCACAATTCCTTAAGTTGAAACCCCCAACTTTTTCTAGGTCAAATATTCATGAAGACCCACAGTTATTTATTGATACTGTGTAACGAGTTCTCAAAGCTTTAGGGTGTTCTACTAGAAGATCTATTGAACTAATGTCCTTTCAACTATCAGATGTGGCCTAAGTTTGGTTTGAGACCCTAGTACAAGGAAGAACAGTTACTTTACCACCAATGGAGTGGGAAGAATTTAAAGAAGCATTATGAATCATTTCCTGCCAATGAGTGAAAAGGACAAGAGGGCCAGAGAATTTGAAGAATTAAGACAAACACCGAATATGACCATTTATGAATATGACATCTATTTTACTCGGTTGTCTAGATATGCACCATATCTGGTTCCTACTGAAAAAGATAGAATTAAGATATTTATTTCAGGATTTATACATTCTTTGTTTAAAACGGTGGATCCTCAGATGAATCATTTTCCAACTTATTCAGTAGCTGCGGATTATGCTAATATGATGGAAACACGAGAGCAAGCAGACATAAAAGGTCTAAGGAGAAGAAAAAGAGATCGAGATAGTAATGTCCAAACTAATTATAATCCTAATGTCAGAGGATCAAGATTTCAAAATCCATAACATTTAACTTAAACAAGATCTAGTAGCTCTAACCAGACATTCGTTAATATCAATAAGCAAAATGAATCAAAGAGATATGAGACCTATTAGCCAACAGGATTCAAGATCAATTCCATTATGTCCTATTTGCAATTGGCCTCATACTAAACAATGTCGTAGAGAAATTGGTGCATGTTTTAAGTGTGGACAAGTAGGTCATTTGATGAGAAATTGTCCACAATTACGAAATTTTAGTCAAGCATTAGAACAACCAGATTCGCCCCCTACATTTGTACCAGCACGACCAAATAGAGGAGCTTCAATTCAAGCAAGTAGTGGCGGTACTGGTAGAGGATCAGGAAGTTGAGGCCAAGAACAAGCTCGAGTTTTTGCCTTGACACGACAAGATGCTCAGTCCTTAAATGTAGTTATGATAAGTACATTATCAGTATGTTCCCATAAAGCATATGTACTGTTCGATCCTGGTTCTACTCATTCTTATATATCACCCTACTTTGCTAAGAAATTGGATAGAGATCCTACTAGTTTACATTGTTCTTTCATGGTTGCTACTCCAATGGGAGAATTCTTACTAGTAAATAATGTGTATAAATCATGCAAGATTTCGATAGAAGATAAGGAGACTCTTATAGATTTAATAGTTCTAGATATGGTAGACTTTGATGTGATACTGGGAATGGATTAGTTGTCGTCATGCCATGCCATTCTAGACTATCACCTTAAGGTGATTAAGTTTAATATTCCTTGAGCATCTTTTTTCTTAATTCAAGGAAATCGTAGTGAGGTGCCTAATAACTTAATCTCTACTCTAACAGCTCATAAGTTATTACAAAAAGGATGTCAAGGGTATTTAGCAGTAATCAAAGATGTTGATATGAAGTACACCAAGGTAGAGCAGGTTCTAGTGGTTAGAGAATTTTCTAATGTGTTTCCTAAGGAGTTGCCAAGGTTACCCTTAAAACGAGAAATTGAGTTCGGTATTGATTTACTTCCTGGAACTCAACCAGTGTCTATACCCCAGTATAGAATGACACCGTCTAAGCTCAAAGAATTGAAAAACCAGTTACAAGACTTATTAGACAAGAGATTTATACGCCCTAGTACTTCTCCTTAGGGTGCTCCGGTCCTATTTGTTAAAAAAGAAATATGGATCGCTACGGCTGTGCATTGATTACAGACAGTTGAATAAGGTGATAGTACATAATAAGTATCCATTACCTTGTATAGATGATCTATTTGACCAGTTACAGGGTGCCCAATGTTTTTCGAAAATTGATTTGAGATCTAGGTATCATTAATTGAGGATAAAGAAGGAGCATATTCCGAAAACTACTTTTAGGACTCAATATGGGCACTATGAGTTCTTAGTAATGCCATTTAGTTTAACAAATGCTCCAGCTGCATTCATGGATTTAATAAATAAAGTATTTAAACCTTTCCTAGATCAATTTGTTATTGTATTCATAAATGATATTCTGGTATATTCAACGAGTTCAGAAGAGCATGAGTGACATTTAAGGATAGCTTTGCAAGCCCTAAGAGAACACCAGTTGTATGCCAAGTTTTCAAAATGTGAATTTTGGCTTAATAGTGTTACTTTCCTAGGGCATGTGGTTACCAAAGATGATATTCAAGTTGATCCTAAAAAGGTGGAAGCGATGCAACAATGGCCACACCCTACGAAAATTACAAAGATTCATAGTTTTCTTGATTTAGCAGGCTATTATCACATATTCATTAAAGATTTTTCAAAAATAGTTGCTCATTTGACAAGGTTGACAAGGAAGGGCTAGTCAGATGAATGTGAAAGAAGTTTCCAAAAACTCAAGGAATGTTTTAGTACGGTGCCAGTATTGTCTATTGCTTCAGGTACCAAAGGATACACGGTATACTGTGATGCATCGAGAATTGGATTAGGATGTGTGTTGATGCAAAATGGTCGAGTCATTGCATATACATCTAGATAGTTTAAACCACATGAGTAAAATTATTCGACTCATGATTTGGAGATGGCAGCAATGGTTTTTACTCTCAAAATTTGGAGGCATTATCTATATGGTGAGACATGCGAAATTTATACATATCATAAAAGCCTCAAATGTATTTTCTAACAAAAAAATCTTAATTTAAGACAAAGACGATGGATGGAATTACTTAAAGATTATGACTGCACAATACTATATCATCTAGGTAAAACCAATGTAGTGACTGATGCATTAAGTAAGAAGTCTATGAGTAGTTTGGCTCATATCATAGTGGTAAGGAGGCCGTTGGTCAAAGAAATGCATAAGTTAGAAAGTCATGGGGTAGTAATGGAAGTGAAGAAGCCTGAGATATTATTGGCCCATATACAGTTTTAATCATCTTTGATTGAGTAGGTAAAAAAGGCACAGAAAGAGGATGCCTATTTATGCAAGAAAAATTGAAGAGGTGAAAAATGGCAGTGAAGTTGAATTTACTGTGGAACCTAAAGGAATTCTGAGATTGGGTAAGCGGTTGTCTCTGATAAAGAAGAACTTAAAAAAGAAATTTTAGAGGAAACCCATAGATCCATATATATCATTCATCTTGGAATAACTAAAATGTATAAGGATTTGAAAGAAATTTATTGGTGGGAAGGTATGAAGAAAGACATAGTTGATTATTTTTCTTAATGTTTAACTTGCCAGCAAGCAAAAGCAGAACATCAAAGGCCTATAGGACTACATCAGTAGATAGAGATACCTGAATGGAAATGGGAAAGAATAACTATGGATTTTATTACAAGGCTACCACGGACATCAAAAGGATTTAATTCAATATGGGTGATTATTGATAGGTTGACTAAATCAGCACATTTTCTACCAATGAAAACCACATACAACGTAGCTTAGTATGCAAATTTATATTTGAATGAAATAGTGAAGCTTCATAGAGTGCCAATATCGATTATTTCTGATCGAGGACCACAGTTCACAGCTCGTTTTTAGAGAGCTTTCCAAAAAATTTTGGGCACGAAGTTAAATCTCAGTACTGCTTTCCATCCTCAAACAGATGGACAGTCTAAGCGAACCATCCAAATATTGGAAGACATGATTCGGGCTTGTGTTCTAGATTTTTAAGATAGTTGGGAAAGATTCTTGTCCCTAACTGAATTTGCTTATAATAATAACTACCAAGCCAGTATACAAATGGCCTCTTTTGAGGCATTATATGGTAAGCGCTGTCGTTCTCCGATTGGATGGTTTGAGATGGCCAAAGTTAAGATTTTAGGGCCTGATATGGTACAAAATGCATTGGTCAAGGTAAAATTAATTAAGGAAAGGTCATTAGCAGCTCAAAGTAGACAGAAAGCCTATGTTGATAATAGACGTCAACCATTGGAATTCGTAGTAGGTGAACATGTCTTCTTGAAGATATCTCCCATGAAAGGAGTAGTAAGATTTGGGAAGAAAGGGAAGTTATGTCCACGGTACATAGTACCATTTAAAATTCTTGATAGGATCAATCCAGTAGCTTATCGTTTGGCTTTACCATCTTAATTGGGTAATGTCAGTCCATTTTTTCATGTGTCTATATTACAAAAGTATTTTTCAGATCCTACACATGTTATACAGTGTCCATAGATTCAGTTACGGGAATACTTAACATATGAGGAACAACCAGTAGCGATAATGGATAGACAAGTAAAGAAATTGCATTCAAAAGAAATACATACAGTGAAAGTGATATGATAAAATCACTCTTCTAAGGAGGCTACTTAGGAAAGAGAGGATGATATACGTGCCAGATATCTGCATTTGTTTGAACAATGAGGTTATTTTTTATTTGCAACTATGGTGATGAAATTCGGGGACCGAATTTCTTTAAGGGGGGAAGAATGTAATAGCCTTAAAATTAAAAAAAATCTTAAATTAAAGAAAATTTTGAAGAAAAGTGAGGATTTTGAAAATGGAGATAAGTACCATTGGAAATATGTTTATTTATCATATTGTTTGAGAAATTGTGAAGTTAATATGAGGATTTAAGTTTTGGGGTCAAAATGTAATTTTTTAAAAGTTTAGGGATCAAAATATAAATAACAAAAATTGCAAGGACACCCCTCAACAATTGGAATTTTGCTAACAGGTCCCTCAAATGATTTAAGAGAAATCATATGCAAAAGTGGCGTGAAAATTTTCTGCACTCTTTCTCCCAAAATTTATTTTCTCTCTCTAAAAATCCTAAAACTTCTCTCTAGATTTCTAACACTTCTGGACCTCATATTTCAACACCATCACCACCTATGGATTTAGAACAACGAGGACTGCAATTTTATCTGATTGGTTTCTAAAAATTTGCCTAGAAATCTGTCGAAAAATGGAAGAGAAACCCTAGGAAGGTAAGTTCTAAATCTCTTACTTAGAGTCCTTAAATTGAAAATATGATACCATAAATGGGTTCAAAAGGTGGAAAAACTTTAGGATATGAAATTTGGCTATCATCTGACAACTTTTGTATGTCGTGAACAGTAAATCCGACCGTCATGAATAGTAATTTCTGGCGGTGAACATTAATTTCTGACAGTGAACAGTAACCCACAGTTGACCAGCATTGACTAAGCTCCCGGAGGCCAAATTTCGCGAATCCAGAGTCATTTCTATAGTTTTTGGACCCTCCAAACTCATTTTTGGGGTCAATTTGGCTAAATTTAGATTGGAAACGTGGATTTTGGGGTTGTCCAACTTGGAACCCTAACTTTGTGAGTAGATGATTCTTTCTATGACTTGCCTTATACTTTTCTTGGACTTTAAATGTGTAATTGATTATGTTTATAAGTTATTTATATTTTTTTATGTTTTTGAAATGGATTAAATTATCTGAATTGCTTACAATTTGGAGTATAGTTCAAAAAGAGTATGATTTTGAAAATAGATTTTTAAACTCATTGTATATCTTATACTAAATGTATTTCTCATCATATGGTAAAGTGAATATTTATGCATGTGGCATTGATTTATAAAGCTATATGATTGCCTTGAAAAAGGGCATGTATATGTGATAGACCCTGATTGAGAAATTTATGACAGATGAGCTGTATTGAGACTGAAATTCTGTATTAAGATTGAAAGCTCTGTTTGAAAGATATGGGATATGTGCATATGATAATTTTTGTGGAGGAAGCCTATAAGAAACATTGTTTGCTAATAGCAGGTGATGTTAGCCCTAGTACACCTTGATATCTCAGCTAGCAGGGGTGGTGCTAGCCTCATGTGAGGGCCAACACACGGGATATGATATGTGATGGAGAGCAGGATGCCTCCTATCTAGGTAAGATGCTAGTTATATGATATATAATTTTCCTTCCCTTGCTTTGTGCTTGAAAAATTGCCCATATTAGAGTCTCTTTGCGTGTCCTCTTGAATGGTGGTAGGGCAATCTTTAGCTGAGATGTTAAGTATAGGCAAATCCTACACCACCAAAGTATGGAAGGGGTTGAACTCTGATATGGCAGTTCTAATATGGGATCCTCCTAATATTTTTATAAAAAATGTTTTTGATGCATATCAATTTTTGATTAACGATCATATTGTATCATATATGGTTACATATATCTGAATATGATTTGAGTTGAGAATATTTGAAAATGCGGGTCGCATATGGATTTATTTCTGAACTATAATTTTCGATGTGATAAATTTTAATATATGAGTACATCCATATGTTGATCTGAGAATCATATGAGGTATTATCCACTCACTGAGTTGTCAAACTCACTACACGATACTTACATTTCTTTTAGATAAAGATACAGAATTTGACCTTGCAGCTACGGATCAACTAGGTGTCATATTCTCTAGGTGAGCCTACATTGCTTCCGAGGCTCACAATATTTAAAATATTATGGCATTGTAATCTAGAGTATGTTCTGAACGCCACAAGCATGATCTCTGCTTCTGTTGTAATATTGATAAGTGTAGACTTAGCATATATAATTGGCTATATTGGAAACTTGTAAATGTATGTTATTTTTTCTTATATGTGATATTGTGAAGCCATATGCAAATAATAAGGGTAAAGTTATCTATTAGTTGTGTTATTCGTGTTCCATTAAATTGAGGCATGACAATGTGATTGCAACTTTGTGGGCAATGTGGCATGCTTTGGTAAGTGTAAGGTAGCTGCAAGGTAGCTGCAATTTTTTAGGCAATGTGGCATGCTATGTGGCTGCAACTTTATGGGCAATGTGGCATGCTTTGGTAGGTGCAAGGTGGCTGTAATTTTGTGGGCAATGTGGCATGCTTTGGTAGGTGCAAGGTGGCTGTAATTTTGTGGGCAATGTGGCATGCTATATGGTTACAACTTTATGGGCAATGTGGCATGCTATGTGGCTACAACTTTGTGGGCAATGTGGTATGCTTTGATAAGTGAAAGGTGACTGCAAGGTGGCTACAATTCTATGGGCAATGTGACATACTATGTGACTAAAATTTTGTGGTGCTACTTGGCAGCTCCTTAGTTGTTTTATATTACCTTAATTTACTACTAATCATATATTAATAATGTCTTAAAAATTTATTTGTATCTTTTCTCCATCCATTATGCTCCTAAGAATTTTATTTATATAATTCATGATTAACTATATGTCATCTATTTTTTAAATGCCTTATTGTTACATAATTAAGCATTTTAATTCTTTGTCATATGTATTTTCTACTTATTATTAGATTTATTTAGTTTTATTAGAGACTTAGGATGTTACACTACACATAATTAACTCTTGAACCTTACCTGATTTATAGACACTACGTTTTGAAAAGGTTTTTTCAAAATTTCCAATCTCAAATAAATTTTAGTGGATACTTCATTGAAAAAGAGTTTTTGAAACTTTTTTAAAAATTTATTTCTTTTTAATTCTGCCATGCACGTTGTATGGTTCCCTTGTGGGATGGGTGTGACAAAAACCATAACAAAGGTGAAAATAAATGAGAATGAAAAGTTAAGAAAATGAATTGCCACTTACATAACTCTAACTTGGGCACTAATGTAACACCCCCAATTTATAGACACATGAAATAAATATTTTTTTATATCATATATTTTTCATAACATGCATAATACTATTCTTTGTCATGGAAATAGATACATATAGGTTATCTTATGTATATACATTATACATATCAAGTTATAAATGTCAAAGTAACAACAGACGCAGGGATCCCGCCTGTGGCGTTCAGAGCACACTCTAGAATATAAACACAATATAATTCAAAACTGTGAGAACGTAGACTCAACTAGAGAATATGTTACCTAATTGATCACCTATCTGTAGGATCAGACTCTGTATTTTTATAAGAAAAATGTGAAAATATCGTGTAGTGAGTTTGACAACTTAGTGAGCAGATAATACCTCCTATGACCTCTTAGGTCAGCATATGGATGTACTCATGTTTTGTTACATAGAAAATACAATTCAGAAGTACATCTATATGGGACCTGTATTTCAAATATTTTCAAATAAAAGGCTATTCAGATATCCAAAACCATATTTAGCACGGTATGATCTTTAAACAAACGTTGTTATGCTCAGCTGTATAAATTATAGTAAAATAATAAGCTTTTGAGATAAAGTTATAACTTTTAAAATGACCTGCCTCATTCGGCGATCTGGTCAACCCACACACTCAATTCACTCATTTGTTATACGCATAGTGACCGATCGACTACAGTCACAATAGTGATAAGGGAATGTGAGTTTATCACCTATCTGCCTCCTCACATTACCACTGTCACCCAGTTGGAGCGGCCCTCCCTCAGCTCACTCAGGCTAATAGGGCGTCCCCTATTCGGTACCGTCACAAGCCATACAACCCGTCGATATTCATCCATATATATAAATACATATATATATATATAAATGCATATTCATCAAATGCAATGTATAATTATTAAGCAACTCGCCATGAATTTTACGCTTGCCATTCAATCATAATCAGTAACTTTATAGTTTTACAAATCAATGCCTAATGCACATAATATTCACTTTGCCAATTATTGATAAATACATTTATAATCACATATACATGCCCTTTCTTGAGGCAATCATATAGCTTTATAAATCAATATCACGTGCATAAATATTCATTTCACCATTTAATGAGAAATACATGTGAAATCAGATATATCATGAGTTCAGAAATCAATTTCTCAAAACTATACTCTTCTTGAACTATAATCAAAATTGTAAGCAATTTAGATAATTTTAATGTATTTCAAAAATATATAAAAGTGTAAATATCTTATAAACATAATCAAATACACGTTTAAAGATCAAGAAGAGTATAGGGCAAGTCATAAAAAGAATTATCCACTCACAAGTCAGGGCTCTAGGTTGGACAGCCCCAAATGTAATTTTCCAAGTCCAATCTGATCAAATGGATCTCAAAAACGAGTCCGAAGGGTTCAAAAACTTAAGAAATAACTATAGGAGTGGTCACTGTTCACGGCCGAAAAATATTGTTCACATCAGCTGAATCACTACTCACCGCCGGAAAATACTATTCACCAACGAAAATCATTATTCACGAAGAATAAAAAGTTGTCAAATGACTGAAAATTTTCATATCATAAGGTTTATCTAGCTTCTGAATCCATCTATGGTGTCATATTTCTAATTTGAGGTCTCTAAGTAGAAGTTTCAGAACTTACCTTTTTCTAAGATTTTCTACTTTCGATCTACAGCGATTATGCAGCTGATTTGAAAAATTGTTCGGTCGAAATCGTAGTATACTCCGTCCTAAATCCAGTGGTACTCCTAGTTTTAAGATCCGAGACCTGTAAACACTCCAGATCTAAAGAGAAAATTTAGATATTACTATTCACACTATTCTTGGTAATTTTGCAGAAAACTCACGCCTCTCGGTTCGTCTCCCCCTATCTGTTTTTTTTAATTATTATTATTATTATTTAATAATTAAATATTTAAGATTATTTTTATTTTATTTTATATATATTTAAATAAAAATTTTAATAAAACAAATCACTAAATAAATATCGTTATGCATAATAAAAGAAAGAATATCTCTAAAAATAGAACAAAAATTTATTAGAGGCCAATATAATTATTTTAATTAAAAGTATACTTACTTTTAACAAAACATAATCATTTAAGGTAAAAATATATTTTTTATCATAAAACATTATTATTTAAAAATTACGGGATATATACAATTAACATGGCACTCAGACAAAATTCTAAATAAGGCTAATTTGATATAAAAATTAAGAATTCTAACTTTGACTATTATGTGAATTTCAAGTCAAGTGAGTGCTAATTTAAATGTCAAATTAAATAAATGGAACAAAAAATTTCAATGTCAGAAGTGAGTTAAGTTTAACATCAAATTTTAGATGATGACTTAACTAAGAGGTAACATTGTAAGAACTCTCATATGTGAGAGACAAAATTGAAAAAAAAAACTAATTTTTGAGGAACTAAATGGAAAGTTCACCTATCTATCAGGGGCGAAAATAGAATTTTCCTCGATTTAATCAATAAGCATTCCTTTTTTTATAATTTTTTTAAAAGAAATGTGCTAGATTGCATTGATTATTGTAGGATTAAGGAAAATCTTTCATAGATTGAAAGGAACTGCTTTCTACCTAAACCAATTAACCTTGCAATCATAAAAAGGTGCTAAGCAAAACTTAATAATAAAAAGGTTTAAATACAATTTTGGTTCATTAATTTTAACAAATGATTAAATTTGGCCCCTTCATTTTAAAACGCACTACGTTGGTCCCTCACATTTTCTGTGATGTTATAATTAAGTCCTTCCGTAAAAAAATTATTTATGTATAAATAGTTTTTAATGATATGGCTATTAAAAATTGAATTGCCTATAATCTCATTCCTTGTTCACAACAATCAAAATATATGGCAATTAAGCAGTCTATGTATGATTTTTAACGGACACATCATTAAAAACAATTTATATGTGAACACATTTTTGACAAAAAGACTTAAGTGAAATGTCCAAGAAAATGTGAGGGATCAAATTGGTGCATTTTAAAAAGGAGGGACCAAATTGAATAATTTAAAATGTGGGGACTAAAAATGTATTTAAGCCAAATAAAAAATTAGCACAAATATGGTCTTTATTGTCAAAACATCCAACTTGATCAATTTTTATTTTTTTTCCCCTATCTCTTATATATAAAGAGGAAGTGGATGACCATAAGTATTGTAGGCCCATGAATGACCCTACACACCCTACTCAAATGCAAATGGAGTCAATGATTTACTCAAACAAGGCTGCAAATAAATGCACACAAAAATGAGAGAGCTTAGAATTTGAGGTAAAATCAACAAAAAAATATGGCTAAAAAGATTAAGTTCAGGTAGGAAACCAATCACTTTGATTAATCATATGGTCTTAATTTCTAAGATCAATTTGCATGCTTTTTCTAAAAAGAAAATAAGAGAGCCAACTTAAGGCTACATTAAGAATGGAAATGGGTAAAGTATGCATAGGGTACTATAGTATCTAAATTTATACACGTAAAATATTAGTCCCATCCTTGGACTCAGAGTGGGATGGATAGCAAATTCAAAATGTATCCTTGTTTCTATTGAATCATCAAATATATAGACTAGACTTGAAGTTAGACTTAGACCCATTTACCAAAGAAATTTCATAATAGTAAATTTTATTAACTCATTTACATGAAATATTTTGTATAAAATCAAAATAAAAAATAAAGTGTCTAAAAAATATAATTCAAAACAAAAAATCAACATAATTCTAAATTGTTAAATACTATTTTAAACAATATTATCCTTAAATAATTATTTAAAACATCATAAATTGTTCTCAAACATGTCCTAAACACGACAACAACAATAACCACTCATAAAGATTACAACTTGAAAATCTTCATTTAAATGAATGCTAAATTCAAAGGTAAGTATATGTAGTTACCCTATGAAGCTGACTAAAAATATATAATATGAATTAATTATTTATTATAAGATCATAATAATATCAATAGTTATAAATAATTAGCTCATCATCAACATCATAATTTTATTTCTAAGTTTTAAAGTGTTATTTATTTCTTTTGACCCAACATAAAATTTTGACCCAATATCAATAGTATTCTATGCATCTTGCTTATCCATCTTGATTTGGTTATAAACACTAAACACATCCATAAAATAAAAGCATACATGGCTAGTAGTTGAATCCACTAAGGGTTCTATGTTAAGCAAAGGGAAGTCATACTTAAGGCATGCCTTATCTATGTCTCTAAAGTCAATCAAGCATCTGACCTAACCATTTTTATTTTAACTAGGACTATATTTACTAGCAATTGGATTATAGATGGGTTTAATGAAACTCACTATAAGAAGTTTCTCCATTTTTGCCTTTGTCATGGTCTCAGCATTTGAGTGAAACTTTTTGGGCACTTGTTTTACCAAAGGATCTACCAGTAGGCTATGAGTTACCAAGGTAAGTTTCAACCCTGACATCTCAAGGTATTCTTTCCTTTCTTGGTAGAGACCACCTTTAAGCCTTCACCTAGCATTATAAGTTGTACACTTTAGCCTTATTTGTATGGATGTTGGGCTTTACTTGACCTTGTGTGTAGCATCCCTAATTTCATTTCTTTTATTAATAAAGGTACATACATATTTAATTAAGGAAATAAAACTTATTAAATAATTTTTCGATATCTAAGAAAAAATATAAGTCTTAGAAATTCTTCACCTTATATGTATGCATAGAAAATATTTCTAACATTAAGGGAATAGGTAAAGAGAGAAAACCTAATAGAAAAAATTAGAAATAACATCCTAAAGAGAGGTAAAATTCTTGGGTAATGAAGATAAATGTTTTGGAAATAAGTAAAGGTCTTAAAATTTCAAGAATATTGGATTAGGGTAATTTTTCCTAATTCAAGAGTTAGAGTTACTAAGTTTAACATCTCCACCTATACATTGAACCTTCACCTATGGACACTTCATAGAGTTTGTTTTTCCACTTCACATGAGTTTCTAGCAAGCCAATTGGATAGCCCAAGCAAGAGATATAACATAGACATGGACTAGGATATAGAAGTTGGACCGATAGCTCAAAAATCATTAAAATGTGACCAAGACTTCCAAGAGATGTAGAATTTTAGCCAAAGCAAAGGAAATGGGCAAGAATGAGCCCAAATCCAAGAAGGAAAAATAAGAACCATGTGATGAAATAGTAGTGTAATAATAATCAAGATTAGGTCACATAACATTAGGACAAAACATTTAAATCTTACACTAATAATTTCAGCAAGCGATGTGATGATATATTAGTTAATAATACATGGCATTAGGACAAAACATTTATATCTTACACTAATAATTTCAGCAAGCCATATGATGATATAGTAGGTAATAATACATAGTATTAGGACAAAACATCCATATCCTACAAAAATAATTTCAGCCAAGCAAAGGAGACTCAAAGGCTAGAAATTTACCACTTAGAAAGGAAAACCTATCATACATGAGTAAGACAAAAGAAAAAGGAAATGAATCCCTAAATCAAAGGGACCTTGTCCCTTATCTTAAGAATATTTTATCATGTTTTTCAAATACAAATCTTCTTTTGCTATGCATATCTTGACTAAGGGAGAGAAAGACAAGAACATGAGTTTTCTTCCCTCAAAAAGCAACCAAGTGCATCCTAATTGTGATAAGGTAGACCCATGATTATGAGAGGAGGACTACTAAATAATTTATTTAAGCAAAAACCACCCTTATAACATTATAATTTTGTCCAAGTGAGGGAGAAGAAAAACAGAAGCAAGGTAGAGTGAGGAAAGGAGAGAAAGAGAGAAAAGAAGAAGAAAGAAGAAGAAGTCTAAAGGACTAAGCACTTAAGGTAAGTTAACTTAATCTCCACTTGAATTCATATTTTCTCTTCATCTTTGGGGTTCAAAACTCACCCTCCCTCTCTTATTCAAGCTGCTAGAAAATCTAAGGGAAGGGAAGAATCTTGCTACTTTCTTCAAGAGGAAAACAAAAAAAAAAGAATTCACTAAGTAAGTTAGGGAGATCTTTAGGTAGGTTTAAAAATATCTTTTTTGATGAAAAGCTTTAAAATTTGTAACATTTATATGAAATTTTGATCTTAGAACTTTGATGAAATTTATAACATTTACTACTTTAATGATTGGCCATAGATGTTGCTATATCATGTTACATATTGACCTTGCATATGATGGATGTTTTGAACACTTCGGTTGGTGTGGAAAGTTCTGCATAGGTATGGCTATGTGTGGCAAAATTTTAAGATTTTTATGCTGCTATTATGTATATTTGAATGTGGTAAAAATTGATGAAATAGATTATATTGATAAAATGAGTATGGCCTTAAACACTTAGAACAAGAGCATGAAATATTTCTGTTGAGAAACACCCTTAATAATACATTATTTGATTTCTGTTTTCTTGAGAAATAGATGATGGAATATGTTAAATTAAGTATAAGGAATCTAATTAAAATGTTGAAATGAGTAATCTTATGATTAGATGTAAATTAGGAAGAAAATGGAAGAGGACATAATAAAATGATGAACTAAAACCTTAGGAAAGGTTTGGTTAGAAAATTGAATTTTGGAATAATTAAGGAAGCTTTTGTTTTTAAAATTCTGGGAAGAATCAATTAGGAATTAAAAGAAAACGTTAACATAAAAAATGTAGCTATATGTCTCATAGATTTTTAGCCACTAGAATCACCCCATTTGAAGTTAAAATGAGGGAGATATGGTCTGATTAGTAAGTAGTGGTCAGAAAATGGTTAACCAAAGAAGAATATGTTAGGTAAGTTTCTGTGTTTGAATTTATGGGAAAAATATGTAGGAAATTAAAAGAAATGGTTAATATAAAAATATAAATATATGTCTCATAAATATTTAGCCACTAGAATCATTCAATTTGGAATCCAAATGAGGGAGATATGGTCAGATTAGTATAAAGTGGTCATAAACT